>JAODPA010110258.1:0-25163 GCA_025585075.1 Nepenthes mirabilis
TATGTTTTTTGATATATTATTTGATATTTAAATTAGTAATATTTTTAAACAAATTGAAAGATAGTGAAGAAATGAATATGAGCATTACAAGTGAATGAGAATGGGTATAGATTTGAAGGATTTTTTGCTCTTTTTTGTGCATTTAAATGATTGAGTGTCATCTTTCTCATTTTCAAATCCCCTTTTTTGGTTTTAGAGGAGTTGTATTTATAATTAAAACTCTTTGTCTGTAAACTCTTTATTTGTTTGACTAACTTTTTTAAATCATTATATTTATTATTTGTATCTTGAATCATTTCATGATAGTTGTTGAGAAGTATTACTTTTAGTATGTAATTATTGTCCCAATTTAGTGAGGTAACCATCTAACTATTGATGATAGGATTGTTTCATCCATTTTTTGAATCAAATCATTAATCGACTAGTAATTATTCTTTAATTTTTTGATAATTGATCATTTGAAGTAAATATTTTAGTTAATATTTTCGAGAGTTATCATCTGACCGTTTGGATTGGCCTTATTGTTTCTTCATTTGGGCTATTGAAGGTTTGGACCTTGATCCAAATTTGTAATAGGCTAATCCACCCTATACCATAACCATCAATATATATCTTATAATATTGGCCTATAATTTATCCATATAAATTTGATGATGGCTTGTCTCACTAATATATATATATATATTTATTTATTGGTACATAGCTTATCTTATATCAAACACAAAGCATAGTACTCTCATTTAACGAGGTGAAATAATATAAAATTTGGAAAATACCATTCTTACCCTCGCCGCTCTTTAAATAGAACGCTCTTGAGGGGAAGAAATTATTAGAAAGGCAAGAGAAGGATTATGATAATACTTGGTCAAAAGGCGGGATTTAGGATTGTCATTATGATTATACTTTTCTTCCTTTCGCTTTTGAAAAATTTGAGCGATCACGGCGTCCTCGATGCGGACCTCTGAACTCTCACCGTTTTACTGCTCCCGTCACCGGCGCAACCTCTCCTCTCTTCATTCACTCTCGTTTTTCTCTTGAATTGAGATGGACTCCTCGATACTTGAACGTTATCGCAGAGATCGCCAGAAGCTACTCGAATTCATTATCTCTTCGTCCAATTCAATCAGAGAAGTCCGGACACCATCTGGTTCGACTTCTATATCCAACATCAACCTTGATACTGTCAGCGCAGACTACGTTCTTAGTTGCATCAAATCAGGTGTTCAATCTTTTTCTGAAAGTTCTATATGTTTCCAATTAAACTGTCAAATTGTTGGCATTATTTTGTTTTTCAAAATTTCAGGAGGAGTTCTAGACGTTTCTGAAGCGACAAAAAATTACTTCTATGAGTCCGCTCATCCGATTACGGTATAAATAGATAATCTTCAGTTCAGTAACTGTTTTTCTTTAATTATGGCTCTAAGTCGTGTCCTATTTATGATCATGTTGCTTTTTCTTCCCCTTCGCAACATATATTGCAAGCAGATTTCTTGAAATTGGCATCATCAGTGTGCATATGTAGGTATATTTTCGAACTTTAGCATAATCAATTGGTTCTTGACAATTGGCAAATGTAAGGTAGGTAATATGGGAATATATTTGAGGATGCATATTCATATTCCTCAAACATCATCTTGCAATTGTGGCCCTATTTAAAACAATTCGTATCAGTAATTGCCAATGGATGTGTTGAATGTTTGAGTTCAACTACTTAATTTAAGATTGCCATGCCTGAGTTATGCTGTCATCCCTTCCCATTGTTTCTTCACTTTGTTTATGGTGGGTTAGAGCCTTCTGCGTTTTGTAACTGCTACCCAGCTGTATCTTCCTATTACGGGAACATGTTTAAGTGCGGCTGAGTAAATGTACTTAATATGTGCTGTCAAACATTGGAATGTAATGGAATCACATGTAAGAATTTTTTAATGAGATATAAACTTTAATTCTTATGATACTCATTGTTATATTTCTGCGATAATCAATTGTGTGTAAAAATAGATTTACATACCTGGATCTATAAGTGATAAATTTTGGATTGCTAGGAATAATCTATAAAATTAAAGTCGCATCAAAAATGTTTTTGTTTTAAATAATCAGGAGATGATTTTTCTCTCTTTACTCTTCTCTCTCTTTAGGATTTGTATAAATTTTCTACAATTTTTATGCATCTAAAATGATGGTTATAGATGGCCTTTTATAGGGTGAAAAATGATCATTCCCAAATTACTAAAATGTCTCTCATTTTCATCAAAGGGTGTATTTTGAATAGGCATGTCTTTTAAAAATTTTTTTCTTTAATTAATCATAAATAATTGATATATTTAAACTCATTATATATGATTGTATTATTTAATTAAAATTTAATAAATAAATAAATCATACGCCTTATCATGTAGGATATTTTGTAATTTAAACTAATTATATAGTATTGTATCATTTAATCAAAATTTAATAAATCACATGCCTTATCATGTGATACATTTTTTCAACATTGTTACTTCAAGCATAGTGACGATTATGACGCCATTTCATGAAGTGCTTATGTGCTTTTCTTTTGTGTGTGTGCGCATGCGCGTGCGTGCGCACATGTGATACGAGGCTGTGCTTTTTCCTTATTATTTTCCATTTGCATTGAGTGATATGTTCATTGAAAGTTGTAGATGGACTTAAAACCAATGCGGTTTAAAAATTGAAGGGAATTAAGCCGTCGAATTTTGCATGCTGCATTAATGCACTCAACAATTGTTAGACATTACTGCATGAATTGATTTTTCTGTCTGAAATGTATTTCCGGCTGGCTGTTATATGATTTGAGACTCACATATTAATTGAGGTCTTGTTTGAGAAATATCATATATTGGAGAAATATACACCAATAAACGTGACTGATTATCCGTTGGAAGAACACTCATCGTTGGTAAAGTGAATAAGCTGTTGTTGCCCATTGCTGCAAATACTATGTTCTGTATGTTTTTGGTGGAACTTCTCATATTCGTGTGTTGCTTGGATTATATTGTTATGTGTGGGACCAGATGAGATGATTTAGAATTTCATAATGTGCAGATTCATTCTCAATCAGGGAATTCTTATTTTGTTCTCTCAGATCCTAATGTATCTGGATCTCCCCCTCGGCGCATGCCTGCACCAATTGATTTCAGCAGGAGAGCTAAGCATTCACCACAATCATCTAGCCAAGTGGAGCAAACTTTGGAAGAGAAGATTGCAGTACATCATGAAAAAGAAAGCAGAGTTAAGCATGCAAATGGAACAGTTGAATCTGTAAAGCCTGCTGAAGTTGGAGGTGTTCCTCCATTGGGTTTACCTCCTCTAAAATCAGGTAATATTCTGTTCAAGAGCTTTAGGACTCCCCTTCACCGAGTTCCCCCGCAGTATTTGATAGATTGAATCTTCCAAGTTCCAACAGAAGAACAAAAGTGGGAAAATCAGTGCATGTTGGACTATGTAGGAACCTGCCATTTAAGTAGCTTCTGTCACATTGTTTGTTTTCTTATAGTTTTAAATGAAGCCTAGAGTTCCATTTTTGAGTCAGCTAATATGTACTTCTAGGATTTTTGAAGGATTGTCGGACGATGACTTGTGGGAATCAGCTTATGAGATATTGCTGGCATCCATGGTCTTTTCTGGGTATGCTCTCCCTCTATTTCTCTACTGTGCTTTTTTATGTATATGGACATGAAGTCTTGTTGTTTAAGCCAAATAATTCTTCTTTCCATTATTGCACTCCACTCACATTTTGTTCCAATTTGCATTATGTTGGCCCCGTCATTTAGGATCGGAGTATTACCAGATCAAGGTAGAAAGAAAGGAAAGAGTTCTAAACTTTTGTCAGGACTGAATAGCAAAGAAGATAAAGTTCTTCCACAATCTCGATCTCAGGAAATAGATTTTAAATTAATTGATACCATCCGCATCCAGATGCAGGCAAGTTATACCCCATTATTTTTCCTTTTCAGTGGTCATGTTCACATGTGCTTGTCATAGTTTCATAACTTTGATCCAAAACCACTTGGAAAATGAGTAGGTTCCGTATGAGCTAGTGGGATTATAGAATTATTAGAATCTGGAAGACGTATGATATGCTGCCTGAGTAGAGTACCTGTAGATTTTATGAGGATTAAATTGGATATGGCTATTTACCAAAAAAAGGAAAAAAATATGGTTGTTTGCAACTCTTATCTGCTGTTATTATGAAAAACAATGCCAGATCTTGGTTGTTGCATTGATAATATATAAAAGACAATATTGCTGTGACATTTTTAGATACTGATATTGAGTTGTTTGCAACACAATTTGATCAACTGCCCAGCTATTTTCCATGTATTGCTACAACACTAGGTAACTGGTAACCATATTAATGAGTTGAACAAATGAGTAGTATATCACTTGGTAGAAGGATGTGTTGTTGAATTGCTAGATGGATTTTTTTTTTTTTTTTTGTTGATTGGTTGACAGCTTTGTGTTGATCTTAAAATCCATGCGTAACATTACCAGACTCATGTTTGAGGGATAGAAAATAATTGACCCCGACTTACCTATAAATAAAAGGACTCCAACATGATATTTGCATACTAGTCCATTGCTTCCTTCATCAGATTTCCAGCAGTACGGTTGAAGCACAATCTGTTGACATGCATAGTGTGATGCACATATATTTGAATGGGGTCAATTGATGATATTCAATTCTAAGAGAGACAATAAAATATATCAATACATTAGGAGTATTTAGCTATTTTTATTGAATGAACCTACAAATTGCATTACAGCATAAAAATAAATAGGTCAATATGATCAATTTAGTTTAATCCACTTTACATCCTAATGTTATTTTGCCTACTGGAAGATCCAATAGGCTTTGTGTTACACACGACGTAGCCCTTTGCCTATTGGTATTAAGCTTTTCAGGAAAATAGTAATAAAATTCCCATCCAACACTGCCTCTCCTTTCAGACAATGGCACCTTTGTTATGCAGTCACTTCAAATCCTAGCTACCTGGACTGTTATTTGAAGCTATGTTCTACAATGGCTGATACATTGGACTAATATGGATGTATCTGGTGCTACTTGGGAAGACTCCTCATTCATTGACAAGCAGTTTCCAATATCTCATTCTCAAGGACAAGAATGTACTTAATGGGAGGGTAATTGTCACATAATCAATCAATATTGAGGCAGTGAAGGAGTTTATACTTGGGAAAATACCAAGTTCAGGATGAGAGGGCAAAATAAACTCAACCAATAAAACTAATCACATTTGAGCGCATGGCAATTCATGTAAGCACAAGCAGAACTAATGACAACACGATCAACTCAATTACATGCAAGGCACAAGCAGGGCAAGCATATTATAGCTGAAGACATATATCAACAGAAGCAGTTCATGAAGCTGCTAAGAGTTGTTACAAGTTTAGGCACCAAATGAAGTTACGAATTGTTAGAAGTAATTAATGTGAGTGTGGTGCAGATTGCTTTGGAAATGTGGTGTAAATGGATGATTGAAAGGACGTATCAACAGTTCAGATGAATCAATGTAACTTCAGTTCTGTTTTGCTTTTTAGGAATGAAGTGCAGTGAATCTTGAGTACCATTCTTCTGTTTTCCTTTTGTTCTTGTCTGTTCTTCCGCCATTTCTTGAATTCTTTCCATGATCTTCTCCTTCCTTTTCTTTTAATCTGGCTGCAGTAATAGAATACTAAGATTCTATTACAAATTCACGACTGCCCCTATTACAAATTCTCTTTCAATTTAAGCATTTTCAGAATTGTGTTGGTACTCTACTTGGGCACATTAGATGTTTCAGTGCTTATTGAAGTTTAGTAGATACATTGGTGTGCCCCTATGCAACCATGTTGGGAATGCTGTTATATCTTTGCTTTGCAAATTTCTAAGCATTTACTACTTGAAGATGACATCAGTTAAGTTCAAGGACTAGTAACTGAACTTGTCTTTGATTGACACAGCAATGAACATCATAAGGCTTCCCTTCTCTTTGTCAACTATATTGTGGTTGATGCAGCACTACTCTGCCTACTAAGATTGGGGGGGGGGGAGGGAGGCATTTAGTTTGTTTGCTTTGATCTTCTACACCTTGCTTATATGATAATATTCTACAAAAAGCTGTTGGATTCAATTATTTGATTATAATTTATGTAGGATCATTTAGTTGCTTGGGACTGCTATTAATAATAATTTACTCACTGCTGTTGGATAATGAGAATTGTAATCAATATCAGATAGGAAAATGATGTATTGCAGCCTCTTGACAGTGTTTGTTTTCATAGTTTTTCTTTGGCAAGTGCTATCCATTATTGTAATGTTTGAATACTTGGCTAGGTTTCCGAAGCAATGGATTTATGCATTAGGCAGTTGTTGGTGCAACACACTTCAAAGACATCAAGGGGACAAATCAGTGTTCCTCATATCTCATTGATGCTTATTCATAGCATTTCAAGATCCAACTTTTTCAATGACAAGTCATATATTCGGTGGAACAGTAGACAGGTAAGATTAATGAAGGTAGCACATTGGGTTGAACCTCATGCATTTATCACTTTCGATTCTAATGATGGTTGATGTTATATAATCAGTGGACGAGGCCAACCACATAATATAGTGGGTTTTGACTTGCTGGAGCACATCTATCGTCTCACAGCATCCATATAAAGTTAATTCTGGACTAATCTTAGAAGTGTTGTATGTTATAAGCCATATTGAAGGCAGTGAAATAACATAATAGGTAAAACACTGAAAAATATAAGGGAAATAAAACTGAAAAACCTTGCTTATGTAAGTATTTAATTAGTATTATATATTGATATTTGGGGACATTATAGACCGGTATCCCAGCATATTTTGACACCATTTACTGCTCTTTCAATTTTAAGGTTAACAAAATCTCTCACAATCTCATTAGCCGCTACTATTTGGTGGTTATATATTGTCACGTCCTAAAACCTTATCTCGACATTAATTAGTGGAATTAATCCATTTTATGTTGATTACGCATACTATTTGGTAAAAGCTCCAAAATAACGATGGACGTAAGCTTCACGTTGATATTACAACTGACCCCAATGAAATAAATATAATAAATGACCTAACCATAGGATCTGATATACCACGTCAGCGTTTGGCTGAAAAATAAACCGCATTAAGACATTAATACATGCATAAGGAGCTATATCTGAACCATAATCAAAGGTAATCACATTCATGACATCATATTATCTTTTATACAAAAATCATTGTTCGAAATAATTGTAAACATTAAGAGCTACTGATCGGAAACTAAATATATCAGATTCTAATAAAATACTAAACAAATTTCTCCTCACATCAACTCCTCCTTCAAGTTCTTCACCTGCAGGTATTTGAGCCTGCTAATTTGAGGGGGGTTAACGCAAACAAAACTAAAACTGAGCTAAAAGCTTAACAAGGCATATAATTTGTATAATTTAATATATAATTTGTATTAAAATATGCCGGAAGGTCAATAGATCAAATTCAAATGTAATAACGTGAATTTCCATAACAATTAAGCACAACTTTCAAATTTTCTTTTTCGGTTCTAAATCAAACATGCATGCAAAATTATATAATTTTTGTGGACCAAGGGCTAGTAAGGCCTTACTGATTAAGGAGCGGATAATCAAAATTTGGGTTATATTTGTTTAAACACAGCTAAAGGCCTTACATTATTATTCAATATCCGTAGGTGGGCCGTCATACATATCACATTGTAGATGGGGCTGAACCTCGCTTTCATCCGCAGATGATAGGTTCGAATCTCGATTATCACTATAATATACTAAGGTATGTCATAATATACCACCACTGAACTTATTACAATAATCCAATGTATAAACAAATAAAAACTCTACACAATTTACATAATCATTGTTTTTTCTCATCCCGGAGAAAATATTCTTAATTTTTTAACAAATTGTAGAGTTTTCTTTTTAATTCTTTCAAAATTTCTTGTCATAAAATGACTTAAGTTTTTTTTTTTTTTTTTGTAGAATTTTAATCATTTTATTTCAAAATATGAAATGTTAAATTATAAGGTTTCTTATTAAACACGCAGAACTGTTATGGGCAAGATAGTACAGAAAAACCAGCAACATTACGAAAATTCAGCATTTCATCTCCATAAGCAATCATGTGTGGAAAGTTTTAAAAACTTTTTAGAACATGTAAGTCATATAATTAGTGAATTAAATATATAGAACATTATGTATAAATTTAAAACATACATGAGTCATTTAACAATGAATTCAACACATGCATTAATATAATTGAAGAAATTAACTTGACAATGCCAAGTGTATAAAATTGAAGGCGTGAATTTCATGAAAATTACAAGGAATGGGAATAAAACCTCATGCATGTAAAGTACCATCATCTTAGCTATGAAAACATATTACGTATAAGCATTCGGAATAATAAATGCTCAAGAAGTGGAAAGAAATTAGCAGCAAAGAGAAAGAAAATTTTGGAATGCATTTGTCTTAACTTTAAAATTTCCAAAATCTTGCTTAGATTGACCTCAATCACCCTTCTCTCATTTTCTCTCTTTTCATTCTTTCTCATTCCTCAAAATTTGGCAGAAAATGACAGAAAATCAACCAGATATAACTTATATAGCAGACTTGGCGCACATACTTGTGTCAGGTGCTGTAGCCAAACACAGTGGCGCACAAGCGCCACATCAGGTGAGTGTCAAACGCTAACATTCTATTTCAGTGCGCTCAAATGTCCTTGGGGAGTATATCGAGCGTGAATATATTGGAAAGTGTGCTCAAACTTTAGTTTGGTGTTCGTCAGGCCCAACCTCTATGTCTAGGATACACATGTGCACGCGTCAGGCGTCGTTGAAACATCCTTCAACTCGATGTAATCAGGATCAAAATTTGACTTTGATCCAATTTTCTTCCATTGACCTCAACTTATTTATCTTAACTTAATTAATCATAATGAAATTTGAAATTCTGAATTTGTATCTTACATATATGGTATTCAGGTTGCGTCGATTTTTATTTTGCTATCTTGGCCCTTGGTGAAATCCATTAACTAATTTGACATGAAAGCTTCTGTGGAAATATGGTATTTGCTTCCCCCGAACCCTGGCAGATGAGATGCAAAAACTTCCTTTTGTGAAGGAAAATTAAAGGAAGGATAAAAAGGGAGAAAGAAAATATTTCTGAATCCAAAATATTAAAGAAAAGGGAGTGCCATCACTAATTATCCTCATGAAAGGCCATCAGATTGCCACCATCCACTCCTGCCACTCATCTCTTCTAATACATCAAATAAACATCAAAATATCAAGAAATATGGTTGAAAGGAAAGACATAAGCAAGCAAAAATTTAATTCTCCTCTGTTCTGTCACAAAATACCAATCATTTTACAGCACCAATGATTGGTGCTAACCACCCAAGCTGCTGATCACAGTCATTAGTATCATGTCCTTTGAAGTTGGCATTGAATCACCATGACCTGGCTGAAACATGTCACCACCAGCAACCCCTTGAAGAGCATCATCAGGCATAGTCAACCACACCTGCAATTAAAACACTTGCAAATCATCATAATCAAAACACATTGCTCACTAGAATCCATGGAGAAAAGCCCAGTACTATTTGCTCTGTAGCTTTAACTTTTTCACTTATTTCTATGTTAATTAGTTGAATTCTTTTGCTGACATTAATCATGCCAACTATGAGTCATTGCTACTGAGCCTTTGCCAGAACCAAGAAGAGAAGTCTCGTATGAGCTAATAAAATCAATGCATGGTTCTTTTAACAAAGGAAGTCCAATATATGAAGCTTCTACAATGTGGATATAGGGAGGGCTGGATGTATGTAACCTTATCCCTACAAAAAAAGGGCTATTTACATGGTTTAAATTAATGACCTCTTGGTCACAGTAGATTAACCCTACCCCTGCGTGGTTCTTATGGTCTTACATTTTTTGGGTTCATTGGTTTGGCTTTGGATTTGTATCGACCTTAGGTTTGAGGGAAGACCCAAGTAAATTTGTTTTTTGGGTTTCAGCAAAGAGTCCATGGATAAAAAAAATCATGTATTATATATGCTGTAGCTTTAATTTTTTTTCTCTCATTTGGGTGACTTATTTGAATTGTTTTTGACATTAATCATGGTAACTATAACTCATTTGTATCGAGCCTTTGTCAGAGCAAAGAAGAAAAAAATCATATGGGCGAATAAAATTAGTGCACCCTTTTTATAACAAGAGTGACCCAGTGCACAAAGCTCTCATCTCATGGGGTTTAGGAAGAGTTAGATGTACAACCTTTCCTTACTTTATCTAGAGACTGTTTCCGTTCTTTGAACTGGACCTTTAGGTTAAAATGGTACAATCTTACCTTGTATGATTATTCTATTTTTAGGTTTTTCTTAATGCATTGAGTGATGGTTTTGTTTTGATTTGCATTGATTTTTTTAGGTTTGAAAACCCAAGTAGATTTTGTTTGGGAAATGTAGGTTTAGATTCACACTAGACTAAAATTCAGGTGTGTTTGGAGGGAGGTATCAGATATAATGCAATGAGAATGGGAGGTGTTTCTGGATGGATAAAAAAAGGTCAAAGTGATGGAGAAATTTAGAGACATACATCCATATTGATTGAGTGAAAGGCAGTGTGCCAGTGCCCTAATGAAGGAAGAGGGCCTTGGGGTGGGAAGGGAAGGAGAGAGCAAGGAATTATGGAAAAGTGTGACAGATGAGTTTTAATGTGTGTTGAGGGGTGGGTGGTCGGGTGAAGGAGATAGGAAGAAGGACTTGAAGACGGGAAAGGGTGTGGGGAGCTGAGAGACAAAAGACTTCAATTTTTTCTATCTTTTTTTCCGTGGTAACTATGTATTTAACTACCTGACGGTATTTTATTATTGATAAAAATGACAACTAAGGGTGTCATTGTTACATGTATAGAAAGTAATAGCCTAAAAAATTGTCCCCCCCCTCCCCCAAAAAAACATTAATATTGACTCTTAAGCCAAGAGAACGAACAATAAAAATTACAAAAAAATTCCTAACTATATTGAACGGATAGGTTGGTGCACTGATAAGGTGGTTCTATTTTGACTTGAAGGACATAAATTCAAATTATGAAAACAGACTCTTTAAGATACAACAGTTAGGCTGTGTCTGTCCTTAGACCCTAGGATATAGGAACCTCATGCAATTTGTTCTTGGACTGTGATTATGACTATGAGGGTAATAGTATCAATTGATCTCCTGAAAATGTTGTTGTGGATGGAGCTTTCATTAAAAAAAATGATTTTTCATGGATTAAAATGTTTGTCTTAATTTAAGCTTGTGACTCCATTGTCATTTGCCTCTAGATTTTCCCCATTTTTAAACTTGGAGGTTGCAGTATGTAATTTAGAAAAGAGTCGTAGTATGTCTACAAAGTTTCCAAACCTCAGGCTACTATTATGCAATAAACCCAAATAACTGTGACTTAATGCTAGCCTAGCACTCAATATGATTGTGTTGTTGGATACGAAATTGCTGGATGGTATGTTCATGATCTCAACATTGTAGGTTGTGAGCATGGCTGAGCTTTATGTGCATAATATGTGGCCCATGCTTGCAACAATTTTCTGCTGTGTGCAGCTGAGATAGTGACCTGAAATGAAGCCGTAATACATACATATATTGGTTTTTTGTCGTGCTTGAAGGAACCCCATGTCTGATTAATTCTGGCCATTTGGATGCAACATTTTGCTAACCTTGGACAAAATGGTAGCATCTATTCAAAACTGCTCATCCACTGTACTTGATTGCATGAGGTGCCTAAGTAACTTTCTTGACGTGATCAGAAATGTCCAGGTTTTCAATTAAATGTCCTTGCTTGCAACTTTTTTGTCATAGGCAAGTATTTTGGAAGAACTGCTCGGTTCATCTAATAATTCAGCAACTAATTGTGCAGCCATCAGATACTCCATTGGGAATATTAGAAATGCCATGGTATGTGGTTTTTACCATTTTGTTTTGTTGCTTTTCCGTTGTGACCTTGTTTTCTCATTTCAGCATTTGGTTGTATTTTTTTTTTTTTTTTCTATATATCATCTGATCCTTAACATGCTGTTATGTGCTTTGTATCATGCTGTAGGAATGGGATGTGCTGTCTCCCACTGAACGAGCTGAAATTCTGGTCTCCATTAGGGACTCTGTTTCAGAAGTCTTGTCTTTTCCAGGAGGCCCAGGACAATGCAGCATTAAGGTTGAAGGTGGTTATGAAGCCACTGGCTACCATTTAAGAATTCGTCTTTATGAGAAATTACTGCTTTCCGTGTTTGATATCCTTGAGGAAGGACAACTTTTAGCGGTATCATCAAAACTTCTGTTCTTCTGGTCTTGTTTTGGGATATTTACAACAGACTGCTAACGGTGGTATGATATGCTTTATCAGGAGGCTGATAAAATTTTGAAGCTTATTGAGTTGGCTTGGTCCACTCTTGGAATCACTCAAATTATTCATGATGCATTATATGCTTGGGTGCTTTTGAAACAGGTATGCAATTTGCTTCAAGTAATGCTCCTTCAGAATGGAGCATTCTCACAACTGGTCTTGATTATGATTAAATTAAATTTTTAGCATTCTACTTAGATTTGTGAAAATCATCATTCATGCTCTTGATAGTCCTAGAAAGAGAATGTAAAAGGGTAATTTGAAATATACTTTCTTTCTTTGAAGAATCAGCAAATTATTTGTCAGGAATCAATCTAACTATAACTTAACAAGGAATCAGCATCTGCAATCAAGTCTTCAGAAAAGGTAGTTAATTTTAGTCTGACATTCCTGTGAATGAACTTTCAAGTTATAGTCCTTGGCGAGTCTGTTGTTGAGATAATGTTGGATAGTTGTTTACACAGACAAGCACTATGATCATTTGCAAGGACGGCATGTGTAAAAACAAGTTGAAAACATCTCTCTGCAGTCAACTGCATTGATTACATGAGCCAACTTATGAATCTTGTTCTGGGGCATTCTGTTTTCAATTGTTGACCCGTGCTTCCTTGTAGATTAGATCAACCCTGGACCTAATAAACTAACTCAAAAATGCCTTTGTAGAATTGTTTCTGTCTAAAGTCATTTGATAAATCCTCATATGAAATCAACTTTATCCAAAATGTTTTATACTTGATCAATTCATCAAATCACCAAGGTTTTATGAAATTCAAGTTTAAAGATCAAAGATGTGTTAATTTAGTTTCTTATGCTGTTGAGCTAAACTGACATAGAAACACAATCCTTTACATTATGAACTTAAAAGAGACTCGTCAAAACTGGAAGTTCCATCTTGAAGTTCTTGGATTTCTTGTAGTTCCTTTATTTGAGAACCAATTCTGAGATTCATAATTGGATACATAAACACACTCAAGGAAATATTAAGAACTTCAGCATTGGTGTCTCAAATCAGTCATTGCCAACAAATTTACTGCATGGATATGGGCATCTGGCATTGTATGGATTATTTTTGTCTTGGGTTTGAGTTGGAAGATGGATATGGGCATATTGGAAAGGCAGCATTGAATGTATCCTCAATGTACTATATTAGGGCCTTTAAGTGGCTTTTTGTGTTTTATTATGAGCTATGATGAATTCTGGGTTGCACAATGATTTAAAAGGCAATAAAAATGTTGTCCTTGTTCTTGTAGGATTTCCATAGGTCACCCGTATTCCATCACCAAGAAGGCCACTCTAAGATGTGGTAAGATGCTTGGAAGATTTTTAGTTGAAAATAAAAAATACTAACATGTGCTATTTCCTCTCTTTTTCCCCTTGGGTAAGGAGAGAACAAGTGAAAGATTCCTGACATCTATGGCATAAAAAATATTATGAATACTGTCAAAAGCACTATGAATACTTGTTCATCTTTACATAATCTAACATTCTACTTGGCTATGAATTATAAAAATCAATTTTTTGTCTCTTGACATTTTGTTTGGCAAATCACAGTTTCATTTAGTTTAGCTCCTATATTTTTACTTTATTCAACTGGAATGTGTCTGAACTTCGAGGTGATTAACAAAGAATGCATTTGGCGTTGGTAGTTCAGCTAAATTAGTTCAGGCACAAGTTGTGGTTTCACTCTTTCCAAAGTTTCTCTCTTGTTAATGAGATTATGAGAGCTCTACTACCCCTACCTTCTGGCTGACTGCACAAAATTTTGTTATTAATGATGTCATATGGATTCTACTGAATCACAGTCTCTCTTCTTTTGAAGTTTGTTCGAACAGATGAGCAAATGCTGTTAGAGAAAGCAATTCTCCAGGTGCAGAAAGTATTTGCTGCTGACCCTTGTAATGAAGAAGAGGGAAGGTATCTCAATTATCTGTTGTGCACCAGTGACTGCAATGGGAGAGTGATTCAATCAAGTTTGTTGCCAGCAATATTTTTTTCTATGAGCATTTGGTGTGATAGGATGCTGCAAGATTATCATATGCATTACAGTCAGGTTGGTTGCTGCCATTGAGTTTTCCTATTATTTTTAGGGCTTCCACAAGATAAATTTAAGAACAGATGTCTATCATTCCATAGTTCCCACTAGTATGCCCTTGGGCTTAGTTCTTGCTCGCCCTTGTAATTTTTCAGTCTTATTGTTTCTGCATGGTCTTCATTTAAACATGGTTGTGATCACTTTGTTTTAAATGTTGTAGTGGCTGATGATCTTATGATGTGCTTGCTTACCCTAAAAATTGAAATTCTTAGTTATAACAAGGTAGTAAACTTTTTCCAGAAACCATCAGAATTCAGGAGGATGCTGACCTTAGCACTGGCAGTTGGAGTTTTTGTTCCAAATGAATATGACGTGGTGAGTTGTGAAGGACCATTTGCCATTTTTACACTCTTGGTAGTGGGACAACTTGTGTTACTTCTGCTTCAAGTGTCTCTCTCTCCTTTCTATTGTGGTGGCTCATATTGGAACGTCTTGTTTGTTATGGAATTCTTCTTGTTTCTGGTTTTTCTTCTTGCCACAAATTCTTCTTGCAATTCAAGTTGTCAACAGTTCTTGGCTTCTTGCAGTTAATGGAATTGAACACTTCCAGTGAAATGTTTTTGGGGCGGTTGAAGACATACATTGAAAGTTCTGTTCAAGCTGCATACATTCGAGTTTGTCATACACCCCTTTCATCTTGTCTGCTTCAATAAGCCCATTTTATCAGGTGAAGCTGACATTTTAACTTTCTTTGCTTAGGTTGCAGATTGTTTGGAACTTCAATACAAATTAAAGGGGACGCATACCTTGGTGATACTTGCGAATGACCTGAAATTGATTGCTGAGAAGGAATCTGCAGTGTTTTTCCCTGCATTGTATCAGTGGTGTCCTGAAGCTGGGAAGATCTCTGCCACATTACTGTATCAAAGATTTGGGGAAAGACTGGTCTGTCTCTCTTAGAGTAAAATGGAGAACATTTGTTATTTAGCTGCAGTATTCTGGAGAATCGATGTGTCTAATGAGGTTTCTTTTGGTTTGTTATCAGAAACCATATCTTCAGGACATATGCTGTCTTTCTCAAGATGTGAGGTTGGTTCTTGCTGCTGCACATATGCTAGATCTGGAACTGACTCAGCTTAATTCTTCGGCATGTGAAGGAAATGGCTTGTCTCTGCCTTTGAACTGTGATTTGGACCATTATCAGGTAAGGGGAATTTCAACTCCTTAAAGATTAACAAGCCCTTCTGATTTGCTTATTACGTTGACTGCATTATTATTATCTATCACCACCATTATCCAGTAATTCACGACAAGGGCTTTATTATTGTCTAAAAATCCTGGTTACCATCTGCTGTTATCATTTTATGCCAAAACCATTCTTAGTTGTGATGGTAGTAGTTTACCATCTGGTCATCATTTTCTTGTTGCCATTCTCTGGTAGCTTTATCTCATGCCTTTTATGCTTCCATGTTTCGGTCATATGATGACAATATGATTAGTTTGTTCTTGTTGTCAAATGCTTCTCACTAAGCGGGGGTTGACACCTACTCTAATTTTTATTGTATAGTCCAGAGAACCCTGGCCTCATGCAATATGGGTATACTGTGATAGGTCACTTGCTCAAAACATGTCCCACTCGCACCATAAAATACTGAAAAGGGAGGAAAAGGAATAACCAGTTCCTGCTGTTCTGAATGATTTTGAGTTCTCTTTTTCCCCCCGGTATTGTTCAGTACTTTTCTAGATGACCAGTAACTTTGATGTTCCTTCCATTTGCAGATTGCTGAAGTCACGGGGCCACTTATTCTTGATTGGGTTATTGCTCAACACGCTCATATCTTGGATTGGATAGGCCGTGCTTTTGATCTTGAGGTTGGTGCCATTCTGTTTGAATTGTATGACCAACAATCTGATTCTTTGGCAGCTATTTAGACAATGCTGAAGTCCATTCTGGAAGGGAGATGATCGGAGAGACTAATATCCGTCAGTAGAGATCCATTTAGACCATGTATATAGTTGGATGTGTACCCCAAATCTCTACACTTAGTGGTGGAGAACAAAGCAGTTAAGACTACATGCATTTGGGGTCTCTTACTATCTTCCGATTAAGAGACAACTTAGCCAATTTGGAAACTGAATCCTGCAGGTGCAAGCACTTAAACAAAAAATTCAGGAAGGAAAATGACAGTAGGAAGTGGTTCTTGGGGTTGGGGTTTCTTCCCAATTCTTTCCTTTTAACATAAGTTCTACTTTTTATCATCCCCTCATTCTGATGATAGGTCCAGGTAAGAATTGTTACTTTCTCCTTAATCTGACACTCCAATTTCAGCAATGATGTAATGAGATTTGTTAGTCTCCTTAGGCAGTTCGTGGTCATTTATTGCTTTATCAGTATCTGCTGTTTCCAACAGTCAAATTAAATGTGATGAGTCTTTATTTTTGGTGCTTATTAAATGATAAATTATTAGATAACAGTATTCATTTTAGATGTATAACTAAATTGCATCAGGTCCTCTTGCAGTTACGCTACTGTTTGTATGCATATATTGGATGCTAAAAAATACCAAGCCAAGCTAATCCTCTCCCATTAAGGGGTTATATTGGATTTGGAAGATAAAAGAATAAAATATTTTTCTTGTCCTTGCAGGATTGGGAACCTTTGTCGTCCCAACAGAAGCATGCAGTCTCAGTAATTGAGGCTTTCCGGATTATTAATGAGGTAAGGATTAACCCCTTTTTCTACATTCATGATGTAGGATGTTTCTTTTTGACCAAAAATAAAAATAAATTGAGGGCTATTGTAAATTGAATTTGCTAACTGTAGCTCATGGTATGCCCTAGCTTTCTCTCTTACTAGCCCCGTTTCTAGTCTCTCTGTTCTCTGTCCATGCTATGTTTGATTTTTACCTTTCAACTAATGTTCGCTTATTGACCTTGTTTTCAACTGATTCTTTAATGATTGTCTGGCTGCAGACAGTGGATCAATTTTTTGCATTGAACCTTCCAGTAAATATTACACATTTGCAAGGTTTGCTCTCTCTAATTATCCACAGTTTGGATGCCTATTCGACTAAGGTGGTCGACCAGTTAGGTAACACATGCATCAAACTACTAGCCCCTTCTCTCTCACACTCGCTTATTTTGATGATCAACATTGTTGGTGTCAAATAGTTGTTTTTATACCATCTGCTTTTACAAGTGAATGGAACACCCAGAGACATTGAACCTTTGTTTTAGAAATTCCATCTGTGACATGCATAAACAATGATATCTGATGAATGCAGTGAGGAATGTAAAGCAATTGCAGCCTACACGTACAAACATGGGCTGATCTATTTTTTTTTCTGTGGGAGCCAATTGACCCACTTGATTTTTAAAAAGTCAACAATGCATGTTGAAATGTAGGGTATTTTCCTAAAATGACCCCCCCTGAAATTACATATAAGCATGAATTAATTGGTCAGTGGGGTTGATTTAGTGAACTAAAATAGAAGTTGGAACCTAGAGTTAATTAGTTGGTATTTTAAGTTGAACTGTTGGAGTATTATGGCCAACTTCTTTTTGTTAAAGAGAAAAAGGCCAACTAAATTATATATCCTCATGTTTATTTTTCCCTCCCTATCTTTCTTTCTTTCATAAATTTCTAGCTTCCACTCTAAGGCTACTATGATTTTGGCAATACAATGAGTTAATCCGTTTCCCATTTATTATTTTTATGTAAGTAGAACTGTGACTCATATTTTTTATTTTTTTAATAATTATAATTTAATACAATGATGTCACTGATAAAAGGTCCTGAATCAGTCATGGAATATAAGGGGGACTATAGTAATATAAGCTTTTAGGTATTATTTGCAGTTCTTATTAGCAAAATGTTTTGAGTCTTTTGACTACTAAAAGTCGAAACACTTGATGGGCAAGAGCATTTGGTGCATTCAACGGCTTGAGACCTTATAATAAGTTAACTATTAAAGTATGGAAGTTGATTTGTTTCTGTTAGCATAGTCTTCATCACCACTTTCATTTAAGAAATTCTGTGAAATTATTTGTTAGGGCTGTTCTTAAAATTTCATCTCTAGCTTCCAAAAAATTGCATTATTACTATTACGTTTTCATTCATTAGCCTTAATGAAAATGAATGCCAAGCCTTGTCCCTACTTAAGATTGCTCCATTTGTGATCTAGAGGTCACTGGTTTAAATTATGAGAGCTATCTTTTTGTAATGCATGAATATGACTATGTATATTTGACCCTTCACAAAGCCTGCAATATAGGAAACTTTGTGCTATCCAATTTGCATGCAAATTGCTACACTGTTAATTATCCGAGCTACCCGTTAACCAGTTGAATTCCAATACAACTTCTCTTGGAAAGAAACTTGATTCTTTACTAGGAAATTCTTAGCACATAGAACTTATTTTTCTGTTTATTTCAATACCGTTCATCCAATATTCTGAAACTAAGGCTCAAGCAAAGTCTAATGGTTGGTTATTCATTTCCCCAGGCTAATGACCTAGTTCAATCCCCACAAACTCTCCTATGACCATCTTACCTATGGAAAATTTTGAACAAAAATTGTTGACCAATGTGAGTTTATATAAGATTGTGCATGAGGGGCAGATATAAGATTTCTTTCAGTGGGGCCAATACTCAACGCCTATAACACTCTTTTTATTTCATAAAACAAAAAAAATACACAAAATAAACAATTGAACATAATGGAAAGTTGAATAGTATTTACTACAATTATCATTGTCGAGACTTCATATTTTGAAAATGATTTTATGATAACATCATTACTAAAATTATGAAATACATCTCTCTATATATTTTACTAATCATTCAAAATTCATCGCCCATTCGATTATGTAAGTTGGTCTTAATAATATTTGTTGCTGAGAAGACTCTCTACTATTGTAGTTGCCATTGGTAAAACTAATTTCAAGAGTAGGAAAACCAGCGAATACATAATACGCCTTATCCCACTTGCTTTTTTGAAAGATTGGAAACCCTTTTTAAATTACGAAACTTATGACCTTGGCAAATATAAAAAAATGCAATTCTAATGTCAATGATCAGGTGCCAAAAGATCTATATTAGAAAACTAACTGGTTAGAATTGTGTTAAATTGTCCAACTTTGCTTTTCAATAGTATCAATAATTCAATACGATTCAAGAAAGCCACATAAAAAACAACTTGGTGTTTATCTCATTAAAATGATCATTAAGCTTTTGAAGTTACATATCCATTGTAATATAGAGTAATTCAACATGATAATGGTGTAAAATTATTATTTGAAGGGCGTTATATTGTGATCTTCCTAAAATAACAAATGGATCATCCATGTTTGGGATTAAAATGTCATAATTGTTACAAAACGTCGAAGTATCAATCAAAAGTGATTGTCATCTTTCCATCTCTCATTAATTGTAGACGTTGTTTGGTCATTTTGATATGTAACATAGCATTTATAATATCTTGCTCTTTCTTCTGCAAAGTTGTATTTAAATTGCTTGTGATCACTAGTAACTTTGCATTGCATGTTGGTTGAAAGCAAAATCAAATGATTGCAAACAACTTTGTAGATGATATGCTTCAGTTCTTTGCTTTGAACATGTACCATCCCATTCAATATCTTCAAGCACTTCAATCATAAAAGAAAACATGACATCTAAATTCATAAGTGTGTTATAATGAGATTCCTAACATGTCACCTGACCTTTGAAGACTAATTGTTTGATTCTAATCTGTTTCTATTTTGGAAATCACCATTATCTAATGACTTTACAACTTTTTCAGTTTGTTTCTCTCAAAGTTTATAGCGGCGCTTACAAGAGGCTCCAGCCACATTCAATAATGGCAAAATTAAATTGAAGAGGTTAGCAATATCATTATGGTTGTTAGAAACAACTACAAGAGTCAACTAATGTTGATAGGCAAAACAATGAATATAATATGCATATTTAGTTTTTCCATAACTAGAGCTTTGAGGGTATTGAATTCACCTCACCTATTGCTTGCCCCATCATACCCTCGTTCCCTTATTTTTTATGAACTCAATCCATGCTCATAATGTGAGCCATGCCTTAAGTGATAAAGCAGAGGTATTAGTTACATGTACAACACCAATAAATCAGTCCATAATGAACACCTTTCTGTCAACATAACACAAAAATAACTATCATTTGTTCTTTTGGAACACATCACTGGACTTGTCAGTTAATTTTCCCAAAAAATACTAAGATCTTCAATAATAGCTTTAACAGCTTCTTTTGCAGCAGCATAAACAACATCTTCCTGAATTAATGGAGCAATCATTTGTTGATTTTAAGGAGTATTTTGCACCACAACATTTTCTATATCTTTATGACCTTTTATATGAAAATGTAGAAATTTAATTAAAATTTCTTTATTATTTAATCTTTATGCTGATGGTGGCAATGAAAAGACATCCTCTAATGGGAAAGCCATGCTATACAATCAAACCGTTGTAT
The DNA here is from genome assembly GCA_025585075.1 of Nepenthes mirabilis. Taxonomy (NCBI): domain Eukaryota; kingdom Viridiplantae; phylum Streptophyta; class Magnoliopsida; order Caryophyllales; family Nepenthaceae; genus Nepenthes; species Nepenthes mirabilis. The sequence continues at coordinate 20,983 of JAODPA010110258.1, forward strand.
TTGATCCAATTCAATACGCCTTAGTCTATTTAGATTGTTTATTAAAAGTAGTCTGTATAGATTGCTTTTGTATCATAATATCTTCATGCTTTTTGACAGTTTGGCTATTGGCACTATTTCATTGACCAACATCAACTTCTAGTCTTTCTTTTTGTTTCCAGGCAGTAAATCCCTCATTTGTGATAGCATCACCATAGCTTGATTGCCACCACCCAGCCAAAATAAGTAACACCACAAATAAAAAGCAGCCTCTCTTTTGATATTATATTTTAACTATTTGCCATATTGGACAAACCAAGTAGGATTAAATTGATGCGTCATTCCTCTAATATTTTTTTAGTTTGTGGTTACAGGGTTTTCTTAATTCATTACTGTTATTTGGATGCTAATTTAAAATTCTTTTCCTATCAGTTAGATAAGAAGGAAGATTAATCAAATCAACATTCTTGTATAATTTTGTAGAATCTTCAATCTCGGCAATGGAACAACTCTCACTTGCACTAGCTTGAGTTTGAGATAAATTTTCAGGTGTACTAACATTTCTTTTAATGTAACTTTCCATAATTTCATTGTTCAAAAGAGAGAATATGAATAATTAATTTTTATACATATATGTAAAAAAATAAATAAAATAAAATTGTAGTCACTAGTGCAATATCAATTGATATAAATAACAAAACAAAATTAATTTGACACTTAAACCTTGGAATAATATTGATTCTCATCTTTTTTTTAGTTGTAGATGCAAAATTCAAAACAACATAACAACCCACTTGTTGCCCTAAATTAACCAAATTCAAAAACCAAAACACAGAATGAATGGTCATTAACTGTAAAAAATATGGTGTTACTTGGAATTAAACATAGTGATTACCCAAAAAATTAATTCTAGGATTCATCCCTGTGATTAACAAAGAAGTCATTTTGTGATTAACAACAAAATCATTTCTAAGTTTGAAAAACGAAAGCTAACTTGAAATTAGAATTGTGAAGCATTTGGTTCCCCTAAGCTACAGACATTAAAAATCATAAATTATAATCCATATCAAAGACAGGAAAGTAGATTAACCTGCCTCTGCAATCCTAGCCAATGCCATGAATGACCGTGAGACACAAGAGAGTGTATAAAAATATTGGTATTGGTGTCAATTACAATTATATTTATATTAAACATATTAGGCAATACGTATAAGTATTAGGTATATTGGAAAAAAAAATTCCAAAAATTGTAAACTTGTAGAGAAATACTATCCGATATTTTAAATATCAGCTAATATATTGTCGATATAGTAGTATATCATGACATTGTCCTGATATTAAAAAATATCAGCATTGGGGGCCTTGTATTGAGTCCTATTAGCCAATATTTTAATCTATTGATAAAAGAGAGAGAGAGCTCCTTGTTTGTGGAGAGTGGAGGCAAAAAATGGTGATTAATCGAAAGACCTAGGATGAACTTGTGTGTGTGTGTGTGTGTGTGTGAGAGAGAGAGAGAGAGAGAACATATTGATAGATCTGAGAAGAAAAATATGCAGAATAAGTGGTTCAAAATGATTTTTATGCTATGTAATTAAAGAAATGTAAAGTTGCGTGAAAGTGAAATAAAAGAAAAGAAAAGGGAACAATAGCCTGCAATCTCTTTTGGTTAGGTGGCAGTGATTTAGAGAGATACGCTAGTCCTAGTGATTAATAAATAAATTCAATGGGATTAATAAAGTAGTTCTGTTCATTTATTGATATATTTTTTTATATCTATATCCTTTTTATCTGTACACGTGTTTTTCTGTGGGTTAATTATATGCAAGGTAGATCTGCCCCTACTGCATATTCATTAAGATTTTTACCTGCATATAATACAGTAGTTGATATCCATGTTACATAAACTTGCGTAATTATATTAGATGCATCCGTATTTGGCATGGATTTGTCTATGTTTTTAGCATTTTTCGTATTGGGGGATCATTCCAGGTACTGATATCCACTTGATGTTTCCAATATGTTTGTAGCATGAGTAATTAGAATTTAAGTGAAGTGTAGGAGTAACATAAGACGAAAATACTTCTCCTTATGAATATATCATATTGCATTTTGTATTTAGAATTGAACCAAGAGTTGAGAAGTTATTAATATACATTAGAGACTATTAACATCAATTAGCAAGAATGCTACATGTTCTCTCCATCTCCCTTCCTTTTCCCTTCCAGATTTATTGTAGGAGTCAGTTTATTGTTCTTTTCTCAATGGCATATATGCAATATTGTTCGCAAACTTGTGAACCACAATCATTAGGCTTATACAGTTAGTCAATTATACATTAACGGTGGTGCTTATGCCCACCTTATACAGTTATACACTAGCTTATCGTGTCTGTTTGATTTTGTTTACTCAAACTTCTAGCACTAGCTGGTCAACTGTTTTAGGTGCTTGCTTGATTGCCTTCTGTCTCGTTTGTATACTTGCCTTGCCACACACACCCTGAAGCTTGGTTTCTTTGAGGTGGTACGTTGGGGGGCATCATGTCTTATAGGAGCCTAAGGCTATGCAATCTTCTGGACAGCAGTTGGTGCTACTGTTTGTGCCAATATTTGCCCATTGCTACTAATCCTTATTGCTCTTGATGCAAAAATTTTAGTTCTGTCCATAGCTTATATCATTTTTTAATGTTTTGGTTTTTTTGTTTAAGAAAGATATAAGTGAAAGTTTTCTTAAATTCATTCATCATAATAAATATGAAAGTATTTGGACCGTTTTATTTATGCTAGTTGTTGAGGTCCTGAGGATGCTTTGTAAAAATGTAGTTGAGAAGAGCCATCTCTACCCTTCTGCTCCTTCATTGACCCGGTACAAGGAGGCAGTGGTTCCCGTTGCCAGGAAAAAGCCTGCTGAGCCTGCAATTCTAGGAAAAGAAGTGAATGACGCCCTAAATGGATTGACTATATCCAAACTCTGTATCAGACTCAACACTCTTCAAGTGAGTTCTATTTTTTTATTTTGAGTTGCATTTAGAAGAATTTGTTTGCTTTATTTATTATGTTATTGTTATACTGAAAGTTTGTAGTTGTATATACTTCTATTAGTTAAGCTGTTTATCTTGTTGTTAATATGATAACAATGTTAAAAGTGATTTTTTCATGTTTTGATATGTGGAAAGTGAAGATATAAAGAAGGTACCGCTGTCAATCCTTTGGAGTTTTCACTTACTGTTATTGATCAGTCAAAGTAGAAATGTCTTACAGATTTTGAGATAAGTGTTAAGCATCTCTATGTTATGACTGAGTAGTGAGCACTAATAAAAGCCTGGGTAACGTAACATCAAGTTTGAGCTTCTTTTCCCGTAAAAAAGGAAGGAAAATAAAAAGGGACAAAATTTTGTATAGTGGAGGACAATAACCCTAGTAGTGTGAGTTTATTATATCTTATCAATGGGCCTGATATTTTTGGGGAAGACCTTCCACACTTTATTTTTGGGAGGGGGGGTTGCGCAACTATGATATTTCCATTGATGTGCTTTATGTGGGGTCAAATAGTTATTCCAAGATCTCAATTTTCCAAAGTGGAAACACTTAGGACTACACCAATGTTAGATCTCTTGTGCCTTGGTGAATTATTCTAGTCCCAATTCCCTGTGACGTCCATTGTAGCAGATCAAGTCTAGGCCTTTGATGGTCCTTAAAATTGATGCAATTGATATTTGTTTGAAATATTACACGGACTCAGCCACGTGTCTTCTGGTGTGTTTCTTGGTTGGACATTGAATTGGTCAAATTGCAAAACAACATCATGAATAAGCAACTAGACCTGTGAAGGAACATTGGGGTTTTTTTTGTTGCAATTTGGAAAGTGGGGGGATTGACTGAAACCAACTACCTAGTTCAAGGAAAGCATTTAATATGAGAAATTTTTGTATGGCATCTAGTTGTTTAAAAATCTAATGATTTCCATTGGGAGATCAAGGGCAGTTCACTAGTAGGTAGTCTCTCTGGAACAAATAACTGGATGAGGATGTCCCAGATATCGCAATGGCATATGACCCTTAAAGCCCACAGCATCTGAATTCTGAATTGTAGCCCATTTTTCTCCATCAGGCACTCCTATCATGATAACCCCAGGGGAATCTCTCTTTTCAGTCCAAATGGCCATAGAAAACCTAGAAACTCTGGTTCTTTTTTGCCCTTTTTTTT
>JAODPA010110258.1:25263-48806 GCA_025585075.1 Nepenthes mirabilis
GCATATATATATATATATATATTTAACATATGTAAACAAGCTTTATGTGGACATAAAGCTTATGTGAACATAAACAAGCTTTGAATGAATATTAATCAAACATAAGCAGACTTGTAATGGAGATTTTAAACAAGCTCTCAATCCATATAAGCAAGCATGAAAATAGTGTTTTTGCTTGTTTTACTTATTGTGTCTTGCATGCAGCTTCTCAAACTCTAGGTCTTTTTTTGTATTTTTTTGGGTGGAGGCTAATTTAGTTGATTTAGGTTAGGTTACATTTTTGGGGCATTATGCAATGAAACGATTTAAACGAGCTCTATGCAAACATGAGGAAATTATATTTTAAACAATCTCTGTTCATTAGTATAAAGAAGCCTGAAAATAGGGTCCCAGATTTGCCCAAATGTGTTCTTACAAGCAAATTCTTGAGTGTGTTTGTTTGCCTACAACATACAACCCTATTTTAAAACTTCATCCTTTTTATAAAAGTTTGTATTTTTATATAAATTTTTTCATGATACTCAAATTTCTGTAGTGTCGATTGCTTGAATCTTCTTAAAACATGTTTGTTAAATGGTTTCTTTAACATTTGCATCCCAAACTGCAAGTCAATAGTATACCCGAAATCAAATTGGTGCATCAAAAGATAGCATGACCTGACCCATCATTTGTTTCATTTGCAGTACATGAGAAATCAAATTGGTGTGTTGGAAAATAGCATAAGGAAATCTTGGGGATTGATCAAACTGTTTCTTAGGCGAAGATGGTGTAAGTTCTTTTAGTTTGCATATTGTAAAGTTGGTGGATGCCTATATATTTGTTTTCAGGATTTGCCTAGTACTTATGTTACTATGTTCCAACTTTTGTTGTCCAGGCACAATAGGCCTAGATTTTATTTTTTTTTCAATTGTTTAAAACATTGAAAACTTTCCCTTGTGCATGCTCTCAGGGAATCCTTTCAAGTACCCTGTGCATGCTAGATTGGCTGTCAGGATGTTTTTGGTTCTTGGTTTTGACGGTAGAATCAAAATGAAACTGTCACAATGCAGTTCTCAGTAATACCACGTTGCTTTTAGCACCAAATTGTCTTTGCCTTTTCCTTTTGTGATGTTGACAATGACTACAGTTGAATAGTTGTGAGAATAATGAATATATAGGGAATTTAAATTTTCAGAGAAGAATATGTATCTCAAAGTTAACCGCCTCTATTGGCCACCTTGATCTTCATTTTGCAGAATATGGTATTTCCATTGTTAATTGACAATTTTTAGTTTTGTAGCATGGATGTTGTTTAAATAAATTGCTTTTTGCTTATCATCATATAGGTAAATATTGACCTGTATAATTTTGTATGTAACTAACAGTTAATATAGCAGAGGAAAAATCTCCAAAAATGTCAGAAAGAACTATGTCAGCATGTGATGAGACTGTTGATGAGCTATTTGTGACTACCTTCGATGTCATCAGAAATACTGTTAGTATTGCTATGGACAAAATCTTCGATTTTATTGGTAAGCTAATACACGTGCAAAATCTGTCTTGACATGGGTGAAAATAACTACTGATTGATATATATCGGCCAATATATCGGAATCGATACCCTAGATATTGATATTTTTTATATTGTGAAAATATTGCAATGTATTTTCATATCGGCCAATATGGCTTTGTCGGCTTACTATTTTCATAAGTTTTTTTCATCTAATATATTCGATATCGATACTTATTTTCTAATATATTTAGAATCAATATGACCGCGACGAATACTATTATCGATACCAATATTTTTATCCATGGTATTCGGCATGTAAATACTTGCTGTTTGTCGTTAAGTTATCTTGATTCTTGTAAATTATTGTATAGCTAAATAGCTTTGTGCAATACCTTAAGGAATGCTCTCATGCACTTTCTTATGCAAATTGCTGTTAGATGAGCCCTATGCTCAGATTCACCTGTCGTATCATAGTTAAGTGCAATTAGAAAAGGGCAACTCCTTAAAGATTGCTGTCCAAATTGGCAAATTCTTGACATTTTTCTTCTTGGGCATCAACCATCAATTGGGGTGAATTGAGGCATCATATTTCCATTATTTTACTTGTCAAGTGTCAAACCATCAATGAGGGTGAATTGAGGCATCATATTTCCATTATCTTACTTAATTTAGCTTCATTTTGTTGAATGGAAATGACAGTTAACTTAAATGTTTTATTTATTGTGTGTCTATAGGGGCAAAAGTTGTGTTCTGGGATCTAAGAGAGTCCTTTATATACTATCTGTATCGTGTTACTGTTGAAGGAGCTCGCATGGACAGTGTTCTTCAACATGTTGATGTTGTAAGATATTGGATTAAATTTTCTCCGATGTTATAGTATTTAAAACATAAACACATGCTTTTTGTGCACTGCAAATTTTAGCAAATATTTCACTAGCTATCAGTTATCCATTTGTTTTGACATCAGCTATTTAACTTCATCGCATTGATCCTTTTATGATATGTATGAAGAGACATTTGTAATCTGAGAGGCATTGATGTAGGTACTGAAGCAAATTTGTGATCTAGTTGATGATATTGTGAGGGACCCTGTGGTTTTAAGCATTTTTCGCATGTCTTTGGTATGTCCTAATGTTGATTGTCCTAGCTGTGGAAAGATGTATGTCGCTGTGGTTCTGAGTTTGCATTTTTTTATGCTTCAGGAAGGTTATATATGGATACTGCTAGATGGCGGACCTTCTCGGGCCTTTTCAGATTCAGATATTACATTGATGGAGGATGACCTAAATATTTTGAAGGTATGCTCTATCTTCTAGTCACATTTCCTCTAATGACAATGATAATAATGAAAGGGAGTAAATTTCTACTATAAACTATTTTTCTTTAAAAATGAAAGGCGAGATGCATTTGTTCAAAAGCAAACCTTGGCCTGGTTGATTTTGTATTGTTTAATCATCCAAGTTGTAGTTTCATTATACTCATTTTGGATGCATTCTTTCCTGGCTAGCTATTCATGGATAAGCTGTGTGCATGAACCTTACAAGGCTAATCTTATCAAGAAGATTGAGATATTGGCCCATCATGATCCTTTTCCATTTTCGATGCTTGAAGCTGCTTTAGGTCTAGGCAATCTAGAGTTTCGTCTTGTGGCACTTCTCAATCTTTAGTGTCACAGCTGTAGGCATAGATTGACTGTATTGCTGATTACTTCTAAGCCTGTTTTTGGTAAAGAGAGAAAAACAAAAACAAAAAAAGAAACGAAAAGGTGAACATCTTATCAGTAGCTACAATGTTGCACGGTGTTGTAGCTCATAGCCATTCAAAGCTAACTGAAAAAGGAAAACTATTTATTCCACTTTGTAGGACTTTTTTGTGGCTGATGGAGAAGGCCTTCCTCGTTCTTTGGTCGAGCAAGAAGCAGCATTTGCTCATAAAGTGTTAAGCTTGTTTTCTCGTCAGGTGTGGTGATCTCATGGTCCAGCGTAGAAAGTGCATTGACAGCTGAATTAAGTTGAGTTGGCATACTAAACGGTTTTCTTTCCTAGCAGACGGGCTCTGTTATTCAAATGCTATTGACTGCAAGTGAAAGCATTTCTACTTGGACTGAGTCACACAGGGTTGGTCATAGATCCCTGGATGATGCTAACACATTAATACGAGTGTTATGCCACAAGAAAGACAGAGAAGCTTCAAAGTTCTTAAAGAGGCAATACCATCTCCCTGTGTCTTCAGGTGGTATTCCCTTTTGCTTTAATTTCCTTCTGCTTGTTCTGACTCCTCAGCATAATGGAGTGTTACTGGATTATGAGTTGCAGTGTGAAAGTTAGCACCGAACTGCTGATGCTTCTATGAACTGCTAGGAACAGGAAGAGAGGGTTTATGTTTGCTGGATTCTTGGATAAGCAAAGTCTGTATTACTTACTTGATGCGGCAAGATTTTCCATTGTACAAAAAGGTTTTGAGTATTGTCAATAGTAAAACTCAAAACAGCGAGTGTCAACAACAAAGCTAACAAGCCAATCTACACCATCAAACTCAATTAACATGCAATAGCAGATTTGTAGATTCTTGTAACCAACCTCAGGTGGATATTGGGCCAATTGAGTGGACCACAAGCTCATTGTAGACTGGAAAATAAAGAGAAGGGAGAGAAACGGAGGAAAAGGCTTGGTACTCAATGAGCACTGAAAACCTATATTTATAGAATTATATAGGTATACCTACAATATTATCATTTACCATGCTAATACTCCCCTCAAGCTAGTACATATGTATCAATGTGTCAAGCTTTTTATAAATATATTCAACTCTAAAACCTCTTAAAGACTTAGTGAATAAATCAACAAGTTGATTGTATGAACTAACATAAGAGATAGCTATCTCATTCGTTAACAATTTTTTTAGTTCAAAATGGCAATCAATTTTGATATACTTAATCTACTCATGAAATATAGGGTTTGAGGTCATGTGTAAGGCAATTTAATTGTCACATATTAATTTTATTTGTGAAAAATAGTCTACTCTAAGTTCTGTGAGAATACCTTTTATCCATATCAACTCACATGTAGTTAGTACTATTGAGCGGCGCTCTGATTTTGCACTAGGATGTGATACATACCATAACCTGCTTTTTGTTTTTTTAGGGTATTAAATTTCTACCAATAAATATATAATACCTAGACGAAATATGACAATCAACTGAAAATCCCGTTTATATCAGTATCTAAATAACTTATAATGTTGAAATGCCCTCTATTCCCATAAAGTAACTCTTTACCAAGAGTTTGTTCGATGTATCAAAAATTGCACGTGATGGCTCCCAAATAACCTTCACTTAATACCAAAAAATATATATATATCTGAGATTACTGTGAGATAGTAAAGTTTGTTAACTAATCTTCTATATCGTATTGGATCTAATAGCAAGTTTCCTTTATAAGATAGCAACTTAATATTGAGATCCATTAGCGAGTCACATAGTCGAGAGTTTAACATACCTCATTCACTCAAGGGGTCAATAGCATCCATATGTTGAGAAATGAATATCTCCTGTTTCAATCTTGCAACTTCAATTCCTAAGAAAGACCTCAATAGTCCCATGTCTTTTGTCTGAAATTGTTGTTGCTGAAAAAGTTTTTAATTCTCTAATGCTTTCCATATTATTACCAGTGATAATTGTATCATTCATATAAATGGTTAGCCATAGACGTTTTTCTATCATTGAATATCAATAAAAAATTGAATAGTACATACTACATTGTTTCAGTCCAAATTGTAAAACAACCATAGTAAAACAATGAAACCATGCTCGAGGAGATTGCTTTAAGCCATGTGAAGACATTTTAAAGAGAAATCTTGTCAGATGCCCCTAGCAACAAACCTAGGTGATTGCTCTGGATAAACTTTCTCTTGCAAATTACTATTCAAAAAGGCATTTTTAATATCTAACTGGTGCAAGGACTAACAATACATAGTAGTAAATGTCAAAAATATACGAATAGAAGATATCTTAGCAATCGGAGTAAAGTTATCACCATAATCAAGCCCATAAACTTGGGTGTAGTCCTTGGCCATCAGGCGAGCCGTAAAGTGATCCATAGTTCCATTGGAGAAAAGTTCCACAATATAGATTCAACAACCTGTGGTAGATTCGTCTGGAGGAAGAGAAACTAAGTTCCATGTACCATTAGAGTGCAAGGCAGACATTTCGTCGAGCATATCAGTATGTCGCCTTGAATGTATGAGGGTTTCACTAACAAATTTAGGTATAAAGACAAAAGATTAAGGAGCAATAAACAAAGAAAATGTGGATGGCAAGGAATTATAGGAGACAACATTAGAAAAAGGATGTCAAGTTGTACAACAACTTGTACCTTTACATTGTGCAATCGAGAGGTCCAAATCGGATGGATAATGGACTAGTCAAGGATATGGAGAAAGTGAGGTGGTTGGTTCTGGCATGTCTTGTGGAGGAAGGCAAGGATGTCATACATGCTCATGGACATTTGGTTTGTTTAAGCTGGAGGAGCTTTCTACATATTCGGATCCAAATGTACCCTCCAAATTAGCGGATGGGTCAGGGGAACTAGAAGGAAATAAAGGAATGGGAAGAGGAAGAGCTTTAACCACAGAATTAGAAGGTGATCAAGCAAAGGTAAAGTAGGGGACAAATTCAAAGAATTTGTGTAGTTGAGGAGAATAACATCAATACCCCTTATGGTATCTATCATACCCAAGAAAAATACATTTGAAAGAATGTTGATCTATTTTGTTATGCTAGTAGATAGATTATGAATGAAGTATACACATCCAAAGAAATGTGGAGGTAATGGGTAGAGAATCACAGGTGAAAAGAATAGAAAATGAAATTTGGTCGTAGAGCATAGATGAAGGCATGCTATTAATTAGATAACGGTTAATAGGAACTGCATCATCCCAAAATGTCAAAGGGGTATGCATATGAAATAGTGATGTACTATTAGTTTTGATAAGATGTCGATTCTCTATGAGACATACCCATTTTGTTGTGGAGTGTAAGAGCAAGAAGACTAGTAAATGATACCTTGTATAGACATGAAGGAAATCGGGGAAAAAATATTCTTTAGCATTATCATCCCGTAACATTCGAACAAAAACACCAAATGGTGTGTGGATGTTAGCATAGGTGGAAAAAATAAAAAATACTTCTAAACGATCTTTCATTAAATATAACCATTTCATTCGAGGGTATTCGTTAATAAATGTGACGGAATAATGACAATCAGTCTTGGAGAAAATATGACTAAGACACCAAATACTAGGATAGATTAACATAAAGGGGCAGAAGCCCATTGATTGAGACGAATACAAGAGGACTACAACTATTCTTTTCTAACTAGTAGGATTAGCATAAAGCTTCAAGAATATGATTAAGATTCGGAATTATCTTCTTCGGTGAAGGTAGAGATGGGTGAATAAGATGACCGTGTATTTGTTCGAGTGTGGGTGAAGCGGTATAAGCTATGGGAACTTCAATGTTCAAATAGTAAAAGCCTTGAAATTCATGCTCGGATCCAATATTCCTGCACATCCTTTGATCCTGAAAAACAACAAAATCAGGAGAAAAAGTAACAAAGCAGTTACATAGTTTGGTTAATTTGCTAACAAATAACATATTAAATGAAAATTTAGGAAGAGAAAAGCTGATTGTAAATAGAAGTTGGACAACATACCTGATCCTGCTTACTGAGGTGGAAGAGCTATTTGTAGGCCTGATATTGAGTAATGTATTTGAGTGATGCATATGGAAAAACAATGTGACTTTACCACCCATGTGATCGGTGGCACCGGAGTCGCTCACCCATAGGTTTTAATGTGCTGTAGTTTATGATAAACATGCCATTGAGGATCCATGACTTGTCTGAACAAGTGAAGTACTGGGTGGTGTAACTGAATGAGTAGTCTGTTATGCAGTCTGAAATTGTGAAAACTTAGTATACTCCTCCTAGGATACATGAAGAAAGGTGATATTAATGGTGGCTAGGGTGGAGAGATGATCTCCACAGTATGAAGTTTTGGTGCATTTGCTGCACGAGGTGGTCAACCGTATAGTTACCAGTAATTGTCACATACATGGCCTAACTTGTTACAAAAAAAATATTGAGTGGTACGGCCACCATTACCCTTACCACTAAATCATCTTTTATCACCACGGTCTGTATTGCACCTCCTAGAGAACTAATCACATTATGACTAATATAATGTGTCATGAGAGATGAATAGTCAACAGAAGATTGTATTGCATTACAATGAGGACTTGCATGTATAATACGAGAGAATGCCTTGGTAAGGGTAGGAAGCTTAGGACTATACAAAATATGGGCAGTGGAAATAGATGGGCTTGTATTTGAAAGAAAGAACTTGGAGTATATGAATGATAAATGGCTACTTCACGTAGGGTTTGCAAGGTGTGGATGTTTATGCTCAATAAAAAGATCTCAGTAAACTTGGATGTCTACTGTCTAACTTGTCCAAACTTTCTATCCAAGCCATGATCATCCATTTGTAGTGGACTTAAATCATTAACCATGTCATAAGTATGAATGACATCATTGGTATACATATCTTCGGTGGTGGATTGTACGGAATGACACAATCGACAAACCTAATAATTTCTGCCATTTAGTTGCCTTATGTGAATAGTTTCTGCCATTTAGTTTGGTTGTAGCAATAGTCGGAGTGCTCGAAAAACTAGTATTGACAATAGATGTTGTCATGTTACTAGTTGTGATATCAATAGGAGACTTAGAACAATCAATAAAAGAAGACAGCTGCAAGAGAATACCCACAACATAGATTAATAATATATGTGCGGTCTCTTGTATTCTAAATGATCATAGGACATCCAATACCTAACAAATATAAAACAGCTTTCTACTTTCATTGTTAAATGAGCCCATGCTTAGAAAATGCTAAAGAAGAACTAATAAGTTCAAAAATAATTTTATCTATTTTATGACGTCCCGCTCTTCAAGATTTTAGGTGGTATACAGATTTATTTATGACTCATCTATGAATCAAAATAGGCTGTTTTCATGAAGTTATATGTAGAAGATGAGACTCTAATGAACCTTTTTGGATATCATATTAGGGACCACCGCTTTCTTCACTCAAATCTACCCATTTATTGCCTCTGCTAACAGAATATCAACCTCAGTCTTAGGTGACTCTATTCTTTTTCCTTTTATCTATCCTATTAAACAATGAGAAATTTAAGAATTATAAGTTGTATTTATTTATAAACAAATCAATTTGATTACTAAAAAAGAAAAATAAATTCAATATACAACTTTTTACTTTCATTGTTAAATGAGCCAATGTTTAGAATTTAAACATATGATAAGACTATATAAGAGAATGGCATGAAAAATATTATAGGAATAAAATGCAAACCAATCGTCCAATAGTTGGAGAAACAAAACTGAGACGGAACATCACGCCCTGACATGGATGAATATATCGGTATCATTATCGATTACGATCATATCAATGTCAAATAATACTTATTGGTATCAAATATATTTGACAAAAAATTCTGAAAATTATAAGTTGACAAAATCATATCAACCAATATATTTTGTGTGTCGGCCGATATAAAAATATATTACAATATTGTCGTGGTATCGAAAAATATTGGTATCGAGGGGCTCTAGTACCGTTATACATTGGCTGATATGATATTTCCATCAATGTGTGCCAGTCTTTAGGCCGTGTGTGGGACTCGCGCCAATGGACGTTGATGCATGTGGTAATGAGGACAGTGGCCATTGTCTCTTGGGCAACTCCTCAAGGCTACGATCATGGTGAAAATGATTTTTGATTAACATCATAATTTATTGTAGATCTGAGAAATGAGGGAGAGGTGATATGTGCTAGGAGAGAAATGATGTGGCGGCATGGGGGGATCAAATTCCAGGTTCCGGTGTGGCTCTCCAAGTTGACCATTGTAGTATAGTTAGTTTTCGATTAAATTTGTTGTTTGTCGTATATCTGACAAAATAAGTTGTCACGAAGCTTCATATGGTTTGGGGCTTATTTGGAAGGAGTGAGGGTTTTAGGATATTGGATATGTTCAACAATGCAGAGGTGGTCAGCGCTAAGAGGAGATGGTGCGGCGGTGGCGAGCAGCAGTGGTGTGGCTAGGGTTTTTAGAACCTTAGCTCTAGTACCATGTTAAATATAGAGAAGGGAGAGAGATGAAGGAAAAGACTTAGTACTCAATGAGGACTAAACATTCATATTTATAGAATTAGATAGGTATAATTATAATATTATCCCTTACCCTTATAAAATAGACAACAGAAGTAAACATTGATCCAGCTGATAGGTATAAAGATTTGCCTGCAAATCTTCCCTTTTCATTTCTATAATGGCGATTACTATTCTACAACATTCATAGTGGTGTTATAGACCTCCTGTGAGTGATAGCAATCTCTTAAAGATGATATGTTGCTGCCCTTTTTATTCACACATATATATCTTATTGTGATGGGTTCTCTTTTCTGCCAAGTAGGTGACAGATGCTTTCCATTAGAAAGCATCATTTCATTTTTTATTCTACTATTACTTAGTTGCTATAAGCTTCTGTTGTAACTTTTATGTCCTGACGTGAGTTTCAAAAACTTGATCTGAAGCAGACTTGGCTTCCTTCTTGCCTTTTCCGATTCTCTAATATTGTTCTAGATCCTATTTGTATCTAATGCAGAAATGGTAGGGCAAGTTTTCCCTCTTATGTTGCCAGGCCCTTCTCAGTAATTTACATAAGTGGCTAATATTCTCTCCCGTTGCAATTGATTTTCTTTCATATATTATTGCAGATTATGATGATGCTTATATGAATGAGTCAACATCGAGTTCAGCAGTTATATCAGATCTTCTGAAACGGGGCGCATCATTTCGCTGGTCTTCTACAAATGATTTGACACCGAGTGCAGCTGCTATATCAGATCTGCTGAAGCGGAGTGCTTCAGTTCGCTGGTCAAAGACAGGGCATAATAATTTCAAGTCATTGAGGAAGAAATTTCAATCGGCCACCTCAGATCTCAGAAATACAGCATGGTGACATTGTGATCAGTCAGGATTCCACCTTGCATGAACTTGTAAGTCAAAATGTAGGATTTCTTCTTTGTTAATATCAGTTTTCTCTACTCATCGTAAAATAGCAGTCATTGCATAAAACCTTCATTTACACATTGTCTTCCACTGTTGGATTCACTCTTGGGCATTGCACCAATTGCAATGACCTACTTTATCTGGAAGACATAAAACCTTCTTTTATCATGGGAATGAGATTATTTTCCGGGGAAAGTAAATAAGTTTGTATTATTTCCCAAGTGAAGAAGAAAACTAACTCAATTGATATGCCTGGGACCGGTATGCCCGGGTAACCAGTGAGAGAGTGAGCTTAATACAATAGCTAGAACAGAGGAAAAGCAGCAAAAGATTGGCCTATCTACATCTTACTCTATTTCAAACTAGATCAGTCTCAAAGAATCTGTTGTCTCTTACCTTCCAAATGGAGTGGGCACAAGCAGCAAAACCAGCCTTGAGCCGCTAAATCAACAATGATTTAGTCTTTCATCTTCTTGTGAGCAATTTGATTGTTGTTTTTCATGAAAGGTACTGGTGCTGAAACCCTATTTACCTCATCAAATCATCCCCAAAAACTCTTGAAAAATAAGTGCAGTGGAACAAGTTTTTAGGATTTTATGGGCTTTAGCACAAAGCATACTAATGAGATTGGGGATCATACAATGAGCAATCAAACAATCCTTACTTTGCATCCTCTGCTACGTTAACAATCAGAATATAATTTTTTTTTTTTTTTTGTTTTGGTTGCTGCTCTTGCACCAAACAAGTCTTCACCATTGAACCTTTATTCCTGAGAGCCTCATGAGCTAGCTGAAGTGACCTGAGTTTCCTTGAATGCCAAGATGCGTTATTCCTTGATGGCAAACTTCAGGAATCCCTTCTGCTGAATGAACTAGATGTGGACCCATTTGATCCAAAGACTTGGCTTTTCTTTAGTTTTTTCCAAACAAGCATTAATAGAGCACCAAACCACCATGCTTTTCACTCCAAAATCCACCCTCTTGAAAACAGCACAGATTTGACAACAAACCACCGGAGATCTTTTCTTCGGATAAGCCATACCATTCCACAGGAAGCCTATGCAAATGCTTTCAATATCTTTTAGAACCCTTTTAGGAACGCCTTAGCATCGGATGGGCATTTGACTTTTGTGAAAATTAAGCACTGTATATAGTTGCTTTTGTGTTTGAATCCGTAGCATAGCAAAATAATTTACTTATGATTTGCCCCAAGACCAGAACTAGCAGAGAAGGAATTAAAACAATCCACCATTATCTGAACAGAAAAATATCTCCCTTGCATAGTAATATCAAATCATCAGCAAAGGCCAAGTGCGTGATCCCCATTTTCTCACACTGTAGGTGAAAATTGATGTTAAGGTTTTCCTTCAAGGTGCTTAATAGTCTCGATAAGTTCTCCATAGCCAATAGGAACAAGTAGATAGACAGTGGGCCCCCTTGCCTAGACTAGTGACCCTAAAATCTACCATTTATGAATATAGGGAAATGAAGAGAAGTGATACATGTCATGATCCAGTTCAAAAACTTCTCCACAAAGTCAAAATCAGCAACTCACTTCACAACAAAACGATGGGTGAAAAAACACTAACTTCACTAGGATCAGTAACTCTAGGGAACACTAACTTCACTAGGATCAGTAACTCTAGGGACTAATGTAATTGAAGTAGCATTAACTGAAGTAACTTCATTGAGGCCTTTTAACAACTTTTCATCAAATTCCTCTAATACCTGAATGTAGCCTTCCATAATCACAGCCCATGGATTCTAGAAGAGAAAGGCCATATAGCCAACCATCCAATCCTGGTCTTTGATTGTGAGGATGGACCAAAGTACAGCTTCAATCTCTTCAACCAACTGGTAGGCATACCATCTGTTTTTGATATTCAGAAGCCAGCTTCCCTTGCCTGACAGTATCCACATTCAAAAGTTGAAGTTTGTGGTGTACATCATCCCCAAGACATCCTTATAATAAATTCTGCTGATATATACTGTGGCTATCAGTAATGGGCTCACCATTTTTGAGTCATCAATGGAGGAAATTCTGGAGGAATGGCTTCTAGCCTTGACCTGAGAATGAGGTAGCTAAGGTCTATTCAGTTGTGTAAAATTAAGGCTGTTTCTATAAAACTTATCTTGAAAATCGGATAATTTTGTTCAAATTAGTCTATATCCATGTCTTCTGGTTTTTCAAAATTCTATTGAATTTTAGATAACTCAATGAGCGTTAAAAGTGATGTTTTAAAAGAATTTAGCTGTCCATAAAGTCATATTTTTTAAAATGTTTTTAATCTAGTTTTTTTTTTTTAAGGATTTGTAAAAATAGAAATGTTATTTTATAAACTTATAAACATGGATATATGCCCAATTTGAACAAAACTTTTTGAAATATATGCAGAGGAAAGTTGATTTGATTTTTAAGCAATTTTGTTTTTTAATTGATAGTGATTGCCTAAAAAAATTATTTTTGTGAGTTATATATCTTTATAAATTATATTTTTACATAATGATATACATCACTTGATATGCTAAATTTGACCAAAATTTAATATGGCTAAAGGAGAAATGCCACCTGATTTAAGAGTTCATTGGTTTTAATAGAAATGAGTGAAGCGCGAGAATTTGATTTAATTTTTAATCATGTTTTTTAATATTTTTCCAAAAAAAAAAGAATTACCTAAAAATTTTTAGTTGAGATTTTAATCCTTGTCTTTTTTTTTTTGCCATATTAGAGCGTAAATGTCACATGATATGAAGAGTCAAACTGTGGTCCTTTAAATAAGTTTCAGATTATCGTTTAATATCTCTAGTAAGTTAATAAAATTTATCATTTATCAATCATTTATTTAACTGTAAAGTACTAATTAATTAATAATAGTTTAAAGATTGTCGTTATTGAGATTTATTGTGTCATTAATAGCTACAATAGATTTAGTTAGATTTACCTTCCATATGTATTTAGTAAATGGATTGAGTATTATTATGTTTGGATTTGACTTAATAATTTGATAAGCTCAAAATTGGCTCAAGTTCGGCCCTTCAACTTCATGAGTTAAACCCAAACGGTAAAGGTTCAAACTTTTTACTAAGATATTACAGTTCAGTCTTGAGTTGTTTATTGATAGGTGGCATTGTTAACCATAATTAATAAATACTATATTGTGGAAATAGATATGTTTTTAACATAAACACATGGACATTTTTCTAGGAAAATTGTCCAAATGAAGTAGTGAAAAGGGAAAAATAATGCTGAAATTTTTTTATCCAAAATAAATAGGTCCGTAGCATTATCATCTCCAAGAGTGTTACACTCCTCCCTACTTCTCTTCAGCTTCAAGCAGTTGCCTATAATCTGTCAAATGTGACTTCCCAGCAGAAATCAGATCCTCATTGAACCAGCTCTTTTCGCACATCAACAAAGCTTGTCCCCTGCTTCAGAAACCGCCGAAGTAATGTGTTAATAGAACTGAGAATTATGCTTCCTCAGCCCCCTTTAAGTAGAGCTTTTTAGTCCTAGCAAACATCTTATGCCCCTGAATATTATTAGACAACAGGTTAACCTACTGAGAGAGAATTAGCATGTTCTGTCCACAGAATAAAAAGTCAGGAAGGCTTCTTACCCTGATAAAAATCTTCAGCTACAGAAAGAATAGCATTCTGGTAATAGTACCTGCAGCTCCGTCTGAGATCATAAGCTTCTTCTCTCCCTTGCATTATTTGATCCATAAATGAATCTAGCCTTGAAATGAAGGTTATTAGTCTTCATGGACCTGTTCTTAGTTCAGATTGCAGGCCGCAACTTGCCCGCATTAAGCTGAAATTACTTGCTGGCTGTTTATACAGTGATGAATAGTCCTCAGGCCAGTACACCTCCCGTCACACCATGGGAGCAGGTCATGCCTAAAGTGCTAACCGCGAGTAAGGAGGGGACTATCGACTGGAGTCAAGTTGTAAAAAGCTGGACAATGAAAAGCTTGAGTGGCATTAAAAAAAAGCATAAAAATAGGATGCAGTAACAACTCGAATCATCAATAATAAAAAGAGAGCTGGTTGTATAAATAATGCATCAACAATGTAGAAAATAAGCAGCAGTAATGAGTTGCAGCAGCTAGTTTGAGCTTTTCAAAGTGCAATAATTGCAGCAACAACATAAGCTGAAAATGGAAGACAATAGATTGCAGCTTTTATTAATCAAAACTAGACGGGGCAGCAGAGAGACTAATAGAACAGTGAGTAATAGGGAAGATAATAGGAGTCACCCTACAAGGGGATCACTCAACCCGAGATAGTCCACTGAAATAATCACTTATTTAAGGATTGGAACTCACTCATCAATAGAAAATTATCATACTCTGATGGTCTACTTAAACAATCACTCATCCGAGGTCTGGGACTAACTTAACAATAGAAAACCATCGTATTATGATAGTCTACCTAGAGAATCTCTCATCAAAGGTTGGGAATCGCTTATCAATCTGGCTGTTCTTTTTCATATTCTGAAGATTTCTTTTATAGGTAAAAATTCAGCTGAAAGAGATTTGGGACTACAAGTTCGTTTGTTTCTTCCGAGAACCGGACTCCGTTAGCTATGCTCCAAAATTATGTTTACCTTGCAAATCCTGGTCTTGGAATTCTCAGATTTTTCGGAGGGAACTCATGCCAAAATTATGTAGGTCCAGCTGTGGATTGACAGCAATCAAAATAAGAGGGGATTCATTCCAACCCATATTGTTCTGTTACATGCATGTTTATGATTAGATTTCCTACTAATCAATCATATCTTATAGCAAACTGTATAAACTTCTCCCAAGGCGTACAATCAAGATTTGTTTCGCTGGAATACCAAAAAGAGAGGCTTTTCCTCTAGCTAATAAAGAAGACATTATATGTGGGCCTTGAGAGGTGATCAATTGACGTATCCAAAACTTTATCAAACTTCCCAGCCTCAAGCCCCAAAATTCCATAGCCCATATCCTCAATCATTAATATTTTCACAACTGAGGGCATTATCGTACTTTGGAACATTCTTTTGAAGGAATATATGCTTGAGAGTAAATGAATGTAAATCGTACCTTACAGAGGTGCATTTTTCAATTTCAAGCTGCACTTCACCATTCGTGATACCATGGGAAAGTAGGCATTTCTCAAAAAAAAGACTATTCTAATGCACAAGGCTATCTTGCATTGTGGGGTTTTGGAATGTCAAAGAAATGGCAATTTAAGTCCGCCATGATAAAGATCATGTATTGTTTTAAATTCTGGACTTTAGGCTTATGCTAAAGAAACTTTATTGATGTATTAACCTCCAAAAAGTAGGCATATATGTTAATGAAAAATGTACGCATGAAAGAGAAGTTATATAAATCAAACTTATGCTTGAGAACAGTTTTGTTATCATTGATGATAAATCATGCAGCTTTGGATGCGTAAACCTGAAATTTAAGTTCACATTTGTTGGAGATCACTCCCGTGTGGAAATCCTTAGGACTTGAACGGAGTACGTATGTGCTAGGAGGAAAGAATTCCGGTCAACAGAGTTGACAGGAATCCTCTGGACGGTTAACTCTTCCGGTCAATATGTT
Organism: Nepenthes mirabilis; assembly: GCA_025585075.1. Classification (NCBI taxonomy): domain Eukaryota; kingdom Viridiplantae; phylum Streptophyta; class Magnoliopsida; order Caryophyllales; family Nepenthaceae; genus Nepenthes; species Nepenthes mirabilis. The sequence goes on from JAODPA010110258.1 coordinate 41,484, forward strand.
GACCGTCATAAGTCGTGAGACGACTGACTTTGCTGAGAAAGTAGGACGGATTACTCCAATAGGTCAACGGTGTGGTTGACCGGCTGAATATGGAAAGTTTAAATGACAGTCATATTTCAAAAGGTGTACAGTTAACCTACCCGATCAGGTAGTTGGTAGACGTTATTCTCAGGACTCTAAAAGATGATCAGTACGCAAGAGCAGGCATGTGCCCCCTGCTACTGAATAGGGCGTGCGCATATATGTAGACCTTGGATGTTGAGTGCCAACCACCAAGCTAGTCTTTGGTGGGGGATATGCGTATATATATGTTTGTATATGCATATTCAGCAAGTGTGCAAGTAGGGGAAGAAACAGAAGGAGGAGACACCGAATAAGTCAAAAGAAAAGTGTGTAAAACAGAGAGGAGAGAAAGTAAAAAAAAGAGAGCTGTGAGAAGAAAACAAGTGTGAGAGCTTTGTTTGCTTTTACTCTGTTATTATCTTCGCCTTTTATAATTTTTCTTATACTTAGTGATCCTTTTGTGGATTTAGTATTCCGTAATTTTTTCCTCATTTTAAAAAGATTTTTCACGTAAAATTTGGTGTTCATTTCTATTCTCTTATCTCTATTTCATGCTTGTGTGCTTTATTAGTTGGCCGCCCATTCCGGCCAACAGAGAGCTTGTTCCTATATCCTGGTCAGTAGGCCGTCCGTTGTTCGCCAACAAGTGGTATCAGAGATTGGTTGAGAATTCCGTCTGAATGGCATCATCATCATGAAAAAACTTGCCATTCAGTGTAGAACAGTTTAATGAGTAGGCAACTTCATCCTCTAGCAAGAGAGGGTGAAGAATATTTTGACCAGAGAAGGAACCATAAAAGTACTAAAGAAGAAGGAAGATAAGCCAAAAAGCATATCAGTGGAGGGCTGGTAAGATAAACAAGATCTTGCCAATTGCACTATCAAATTATGCCTGGCGGACAACGCGCTCCAAGAAGTCCTTGGCTTGACTGATCCGACAGAGGTGTGGGAAAAGTTAAAGAGCCGATATAAGTTCAAATACTTGACAACCAGGCTATATATAAAGAAACAGTTCTATGGTCTGCAGTTGTCAAAATGTGGTAGCTTTGAAAAGCATTTGAACGATTTTAATCGGATTGTAATACAGATGTCCGCCCTTGATGAGGTAATCAATGAGGAGGACAAGTCATTGGTGCTACTGGCCTCTCTGCCAGCTTCTTATGACTATATTATCACTACTTTGCTGTTTGGAAAAGACATTTTCAAATTAGACGAGGTCATCGTTTTCTTACTCATGAATGAGTCAATGCAGTCACAATGGGCTTCAACGTCTTCTCATAGTAAAGTACTTATGATTGAGTCTAGGGGACGGAGTAGAGCTCGAAGCCAGAAGCCTGGAGAGAAGGGACGCAGCAAATCTCGTTCAAGGTATCAAAACCTTGAGTGCCATTATTGTGGCAAAAAGGGCCACATTAAGAAGTAATACTTCAAGTGGAAGCGCGAGAACGCCGAAAAGGAAAAATGAGAAAAGGGACGAAGTGAGGACAAGTCCTTCGTGTCAGTAGTCACAGGAGGCGATCTCCTGGTGATATGTGAAGAGAATGTGGCAAACCTGATAGACGAGGAGTCTGGCTGGGTGATTGATTCTGGTGCCACCTTGCACGCCATGTAGAAAAGGGGGTTGTTCACATCCTACACTCTATGGGACTTTTGAGTAATAAGGATGGGTAATAAAGGAGCATCCCAAATTATTGGTAAGGGTGACGTTGTGCTGGTCACCAATAACGGGACAAAGCTGATGTTAAAGAACGTTCGACATGTTCCTGACATGAGACTTAATATTATCTTAGCTGGTCGACTGGATGATAAAGGTTATTGCAGCACCTTTTGTGAAGGAGAGTGGAAACTCACCAGAGGATATTTGGTTGTGGCTAGAGGAAAAAGGTGCTTCGGCCTATATATCATGAAGACATTCGCAACGGCCGGAGATGTAAACACTGCAACTAGTAGGGAAACCGAGAATTTGTGGCACAGAATATTGGGCCACATGAGTGAACGCGGACTGTATCATTTGACCAGGAAGGGCCTTATTGCCAGAGTGAATGAGGACGAACTAAGGACGTATCCTCACTGCTTGGCCGGCAAACAAATAAGAGTCTCATTTCATGGAGACTTGTCCGCTCCAAAAGTAGAACTGCTTGAGCTCATTCACATAGATTTGTGTGGACCATTCAAAGAGAAGTCATTTAGTAGAGCTTAATATTTCGTCTCTTTCCTTGATGACTGTTCCACAAAACTGTGGGTCTATCCATTAAAAACCAAGGACCAGGTCCTCGGTGTATTTGAGTAATTTCACGCCCTTGTTGACCGACAGATAGGGAAGAAATGAAGACCGTCCGAAGCGACAATAGCGGTAAATACATAGGGTCCTTTGATGCCTATTGCCAGTCACATGGTATTAGGCATCAGAAGACGCCTCCAAAGACGCCATAGTTGAATGAAGTGGTTGAGCAGATGAATCGCACACTTCTAGAATGAGTACGGTGTATGCTTTTCGAAACTGAGCTCCCCGGACACTTCTGGGCCGAAGCACTGAAGACGATGGCCTACATCACGAATAGGTCGCCCAATAAACTCTTGAAGAGTGAAGTGTCGAACAATTTATGGTTGAACAAGGAGCCATCTTATGATCATTTGCGGATATTTGGATATAAAATTTTTGTCCATATCTCAAGAGATGAAAGGACAAAGTTGGAGCCAAAGACGATGCAGTGCGTCTTTCTGGGTTACGGAAAAGATGATTTGGGGTACGGATTTAATGACCCAGCCAGAAGCAAACTCGTTCGGCCAATGAACGTAACCTTCGTTGAAGATGAAACGATCAACGATATTGGCAGGAAAGCCAAGTGTGATGGTGAGCGAACGGACAAAGTAAGTGTCGAAGTTGTCCGTCCGAAATCTCTAGAAGACGGGGACAATGGTCTTGAGGCGGTCAATTATAATGGAGAAGAAATAATGACTCCTGATGAAGACCAAGATGAAGTCATCCCTCAACTGGTCGAGGATCTGCCTGTCAGATGATCCTCACGAAACAGACGGTCGTCCGTCCGTCTGTCGCCTAGTGAGTATATTATGTTCACTTATGCCGGAGAGCCTGAAACTTATAAAGAGGCTATGGAGGATAAGAACAATGAGAAGTGGCTGGAAGCCATGAAGGATGGGATGTGTTCTCTCCATAAAAATCACACATTTGACTTAATAAAGCTTTCTAATATGAAAAGAGCCTTAAAGAACAAGTGAGTCTTTCGACTAAAGACGCCCGAAAATACTATGCAGCCGAGATATAAGGCACGGCTAGTGGTGAAAGGTTTCAGTCAATGAAAGGGAGTTGGTTTTGATAAGATTTTTGCTCCAATGGTGAAGATATCTTCCATAAGGGTTGTGCTAAGATTGGCAACCGCCCAGAACCTGGTAGTGGAGCAGATGGACGTCCGCATAGCTTTTTTTCATGGTGAACTGGAAGAAGAAATTTATATGGAGCAGCTGGATGGGTTTAAGGCTAAATAAAAGGAGCAACTGGTTTGTCGTCTAAGGAAAAGCTTGTATGGGTTAAAACAGGCTTCGAGACAATGGTACAAGAAGTTCAAATCGGTCATGGTCAGTCAAGGGTACCGGTGAACTACTTGTGATCACTGTGTATTCACACAGAGATTTTTTAAAAATGATTTTGTTATCCTTCTCCTGTACGTGGACGACATGTTGATTGTTGAATAGAATGCAGCTCGGATAAAGAAGTTGAAGGAGCAACTTAGGCAATCCTTTGCCATGAAAGACCTTGGACCGGCGAAGTAGATTCTTTGCATCAGAATTATTTGCGATCGAGAGGCAGGGAGACTATGGTTGTCTCAAGAAAATTACTTTGAGAAGATGCTCCAACGCTTCAACATGGACAAGTCCAAGCCTGTTAGCACTCCACTGGCAAATCATCACAGGTTGAGCAGTCGCCAGTGTCCATATTCGGACGAAGAGAAAACATACATGCGAGGCGTTCCCTACTCCTCGGCCGTAGGTAACCTCATGTATGTTCTGGTATGCACCATGTCGGACATAGCACATGCTGTTGGTACAGTTAGCCGGTTTCTGTCAAATCTTGGGAAGGAGCACTAGTTCGTGGTGAAGTGGATTATAAGATACATCAGAGGAACTTCCAATGGGTGCTTGTGTCTTAGAAGTGACAAGCCTCAGTTGGTAGGCTACTTGGATGCTGATATGGCCGGAGATGTTGACAGTCACAAGTCCATTTTAGGATACTTGGTGAAATTTACAGGAAGAGCAGTTTCCTGGAAGTCCAAGTTATAAAAATGTGTCGCTCTTTTCACTATTGAAGCCAAGTACATTGCCGTAACAGAAGCTTGTAAGGGGATGTTGTGAATGAAGAAATTCGTTTAGAAATTGAGCCTTGAATAAGAAATGTATGTGATACTCTGTGACAGTCAGAGTATCATTCATCTCTACAAGAACTCTTCACTCCATTTTAGATCAAAGCATATTGATATGCGATATTATTGAGTGAGAAATGTACTGGAGGCCGGTCTACTGTTACTAGAAAAGACTGACACTGAAGAGAACGGGGCAGATATGTTGACCAAGATTCTACCGAAGGGAAAAAATGAAGCATGCTGCAGGCTAGCCGGGATGATGGACTTAACTTCCTCGCAGTCGTGGGAAAAGTTTGTTGGAGATCACTCCTGTGTGGAGTCCTTAGGACTTGGATGAAGCACGTTTGTATTGGCAGGAAGGAATTACAGTTAACAAAGTTGATCGAAATCTTCTGGACGGTCAATTATTTCGGTCAATATGTTAACCGTCATAAGTCGTGAGACGACTGACTTTGCTGAGGAAGCAGGACGGACTACTCCAATGGATCAACGGTGTGGTTGACCAGCTGAATATGGAAGGTATGAATGACTGTCATATCCCAAAATATGTATAGTTAACCTACCCGATCAGGTAGTTGGTAGACGTCATTCTCGGGATTCTAAAGGCTAATCAGTACGTAGGAGCAAGCATTCACCACTTGCTACATGACAGGGTATGTGCATGCATGTAGACCTTAGATGTTGAGCACTAGTCACCAAGTTGGTCTTTGGTGGGGGACATGCGTATATTTATGCGTGTATATGCATATTCAATAAGTGTGCGAGAAGAGGAAGAAGTAGAAGGAGGAGACATCAGATAAGTAGAGAGAAAAGTATGTGTAAAATAGAGAGGAGAGAAAGTAAAAGAAAGAGAGCTGTGAGAAGAAAACAAGTGTAAGAGCTTTGTTTGCTTTTACTCAATTCTTATTTTTACCTCCTGTAATTTTTCTCACAATTAGTGATCCTTTTGTGGATTTAGTATTCCGTAGTTTTTACTTTATTTCAGAAGGATTTTCCACGTAAAATTTGGTGTTCATTTCTATTTTCTTATCTCTACTTCACTTCTTGTGTACTTTATTAGTTGGCTGCCCATTCCGGCCAACAGAGAGCTTGTTCTTATATCCTAGTCAGTAAACCGCCAATTGTTCGCCAACAATATTTTGGTTGCAGTGGCAGGTCATGGAGCAGTGAGCCGATTCTTGGGGATTCCAGCGGCCAGCTAATCTATTGGCTGCGGCCCATCCTTCCATAGCACTGCCATCATCTTCTTAACAAGGAGTAGTATTGTCTTTCACATCCTGGTGGACCTGGTAGTAGGTACGTCGCTCACAATGTTCACGTGACTGCCTATGTTTGCATCCTAATTGGACAGCCTTTCCGCTTTGTCAAGTAATGATATATGATGTAATGAGGACCCGCTTCGAGAATCCAACGTCAAGCCCTACTTGATTTATTTGTCACTCACAAATAATAGAATAAGGACGAATATAACTGCATGATAACAGAGAACGGCAACTTAGTGATAGAAGACACAGATGACAACATTAATGAAAATTAAAGGATAAACAGGGAACATATGTAATAAAATGGAATGATTGATCCTAAATAAGCTCCAACATAGCCTCAGCAAATTCTTGGATGGCCGAGAAAACATAGATTGCCAATATTATTACTTAAAAATTAAAAGAAAAATGACTAAATTGGTATAGCCTATGGTTTCATTTTATATACATTATAAAATAAAAGAAATTCTGGGAATAATTAAAATTCCAGATGGGATATGGGGTGATTTGGTCCCAAGCTTATGGTTGTAGAAGTTCAAAAATACCAAGATGACTGAAGGTCTCCTAATTTTGTTTTAGATCATCTACACGCCCAACCAAAATTCTAGTGATGCTCACCATCCTAATTACATCCTCACCTCCTAGTATGATGATTGCAATATTCTTGGTAAAGCGGAACCATCAAGCATCCTATGTTTTCACGCATTGTTCATTTCAACCGCATTTACTAAGATCCGCATCTGAACTCCGTAACCTCAGCAGTTCAGCCCAAGTGCTTCGGCGTTGCTGGTTTTCAATGAGTCGGGGCTCGGCACCCTCGAGGCTCTTTCCATTATTATGATTCTTATCACATCAGCTATAAATAATCATATGAATCTCCACGAGCAGAAGAAAATAAAATCATTTAGGATGGAGAGTGGGGGCGATCCGTCTCATATGTGCAAATTGGACAAATACAAAGTTGAAAATAGTGATTATCATAAATTATATTTTGATTTTTTGTTGAATTTGAGGCTGTTAAAATCTGGGGGTGGGATGCTGCTAACCGTACATCCTTTGCAATACAATCGAGTTAAAGAGTTAAAATGTTTTCATTATTAATAGAAATAAGTTAAATAAAATATTATATATTTAAAATACTGCAAAAATAGTTAAAAGTCACCTTTTCAGAAGTCAGGCGCCTAGCGGCAAAATTTCAGCGCATAGCATTACAAGTGGCACGTACAGTTGCACATTTGGTGGCGGTAACTTCCAGCTGTCCATAACACGTCATGAGAATTACTACTGTGGTGGCTCTTATCCCTGGCAGCCCCTGTACGGCATCTCTTCCACGCCCGCTGCTTTTATTTTCACGGCGACATTAATAATCCCGTGACCCATTCCACCGTGTCTGTGTCCTGCATCCGGTGACTGCTGTGGTGAACCACCCCAATTGACGAGACGCTATCCGCCGGATTGTGGCACCAACCTAATTGGGTGGAGCTTTGGCATGTATGAAATATAATTTCATAAACAGGAAAAATTAAGTAGATTTTAATTTATTTTGTTACAGTAAAAATTATGATTTTGTCGGTTTATTTTATATTTTTTAAGAGAAGTACTTAAAATATTTATAATAT
>JAODPA010110269.1:0-19663 GCA_025585075.1 Nepenthes mirabilis
TCTAAAATTTACACAACATATGTATGATATTTATTAGCATACTATCAACTTGTTCTATTCTGGAGTCAAAAAAAATAATGGTAGGTCAAATATTCAACAAATAATATAATCAATAATACCAAAATTTAATAAAATATCTCAAATAATAATATCAAATATACCCGAGCAATAATAATATATAATCGACTATCCACTATTTAAGACTCAATGCCATTTTCTAATCATGACTCAAAAGCTACAAATGTAATTATTGAGGGGATTCTGCCAGAACTAAAAATTGAGAATTCTAAATGAATTCCCCCGAGTCAAATATCAATAAAGATATATGTTTCATCAAACCTAATTCAGTTAATATCCTAATCATATGAGATATCATAATAATCCCCTCAAATCTTATTTTATCACTGCAAACTAAAGATTATACCCCTACTACCAATGGTTGGGTAACATTCACTAGATACCAATACTCACAAGTTTAATAAATAATTAAACTTATTATCTCGTGATCCTTTGCCACCCATGGTGCATATGAATCGAATAAAAATTATTTGATCAATATTCTAATTATCCTTTCAGGATAAGTCTAAAATATATCTTGCTTGTATTTTCATGGTCCAATCATATTCAATATCTCATTGTGCATTATTCACAGGATTATAAATATTCCTCCATAATATAAACCTTAATTTATCAGAATATAAAAATTAGTATCGAATAATTATAAACACACTAAGGTTTCAAAGGTTTCATAATCCTTAAAACTTTAGTATTTTCATATAATATTATTTACTTTAATCATAAATTGCAATAAAACCACACACGTAATTTGAGATAACACTAAGAATGATCACTAAGAAAATAATGAAAATCCACATGTTAGGCATATATTGGCATATTCATGTTTGAAGGTTAGTGGGTATATTTTTCTGTGTCGGAAGATTTGCATCACTCCATGTTTGAAGGTTATTTGTTGGTACTTCCATGCTTGATGATTGGCATCTCTTAGTATTCACCCTTTGTTTCCTACACTCGAACCCTACTTTTATAGAAGTCAGAGTTCAGGGCACACTCAACTCATGCTTGAGTCCTGATTTTAGATAAGTTGGAGCTCCAGGCACGCTTTACCTGCACTTGAGCACCGATTTCAAAGAAGCCAAGCTCAAGGCACGCTCGATCGAGCTAGAGCACAGATTCCAGAGAGTCCCGAACTCGAGGCAAGCTCAAGCTACGCCCGAGCACTGAATCTAGAGGACTTAGTACCCGAAGCCCACTTGAATGAACAACAAGACTCAGCACCCCGGAGCTCACTCTAGATGCACTCGAGTGTTGAATCCAGAGGACCTAGCCCCAAGAGCTAGCACAAGCTATGCTTGAGCGGTGTGGCACGCTGTTTCCAATGGTTATATCTTTTAACCTAGTTGTTGAGCTCCTCTATATATAGCTGCCTTTCTTTTACTCTTTGTGCGAACTTTTTTGTTTATTTTTCTGACAACCGCTCTTGACTCTCTCTCACATTTTTGAGCCTTAAAATTGTGCAATCTAGAGAAAATTTTATTTATTCTATGTGCTGAACTTTTGAGTTTTCTCCTTCTCTCCAATTGATTAACCACTCCATTTTCTGGCTTGTTAACACTCATAAGTGACACGAGTGGCACGGAAACTAAGTTCTAGCAGTGTACGGTATTTTGATAATATAAGAATGAAGATTGACAAAAAAATCGGAAGGTATCCAGTTTTGTTGTTGTGGGCAAGTCTAAGGAATTCCTTGGTATGAATTACAAGACGGGAGTAAGTCGACTAAGATAGTGCATCTATACTACCTGGTTTATAAGTTGATTTTATTAGTGTATATCTTTCGTAGAGCCCGAATAATTTTACTCAATAGTTGTGGTTATTGAAATTTTTCTTCGTTAATAAAAAATCACGTTTTTTTACTACTCTTATGTTTTAATTGTATGTTACATCTTTGTTGATTCATCTGTACACAATTATACTTTACGTGTATCATATACCTATACCTCTTCACTTCTGCAATTATTGAAAATGGGTCAAAACTTTTATGATTTGGAACGTATAGTTCTTTTCAATTGGTATTAGACACTCACCCTGATCCGCAATCCTAATTTAGATGTATACGAGTGGTTCACTTTCCGTTTCTTCCTTTTTGATGGGAGCAATTACGCTTATTGAAAAGTTCGTATGAGAGTATTCCTAAAATCCATGGATAGGCGAGTATGGGCTAGCACTTAAATTGGTTGGACACTACCCATAAGTTTAATAAGCGATGAACCAAAAATTCTGCCTTTGTGGTTAAAATAAGAACTTGATACTTCTAAATTGGAATAGCAAAGGACTGCATTTTATTTTTATAACTGTATCACCTGAAGAATTCAAACACATCTTGATGTTTGAGACATTGAAAAATGGGTGAGATATTATTGAAATCACTCATGAAGGAACCAAACTTGTTAGAAATTCTAAATTACAAATGCTCACTACTAGGTTTGAAGAAATTTGGACGAAGGATGTGGAATATTCGATGGATTTTATGCAAAATTAAATGATATTATGAATTCCACGTTTAATTTAGAAGAAAGAATTTTAGAAAATAAAATCATTCAAAAAGTTCATAAATCACTTCCTGAATACTTTAGATTCAAAGTCACCGTGATCAAGGAGAGTAAAGATCTCAACAAAATAAAAATTGAAGGATTGGTAGAATCTCTTCAAACCTACAAACGCATACTTCCATAATCAAAGATAAATGAATTCGTTGCTTTAAAATCTATTAGAAAAGAGAGAGATCATGACTCCGATGAGGAGTCATGTAATGATGAAGATTTTGCTTTATTTGTAAAAAATTTTAAAAAATTCTTAAAGAAAAATAAAACCTCTCCTAACTAACAAAATGTGAAAGTAAAAATATTTTCCAAAAGTAACAAGAAAGATAGATGCGAGATCAAAGACTCTAAATCAAAAAATACCCAAGGAGTGTAATGCTATGAGTGTCAATGGTTTGGGCATATTAGAGTCAAATATCCAAATTATATATGTCAACAAGGTCAAGCCTTAAAAACTAATACTACCTTAAGTGATGATGAGGAGGATGTGAATGAAAGATGTTTTGAAGAAGGCCAAGCAAAGTATATGGCTTTCATGACTTCCATGTGTAAACGTGGAGAGAATTTAGAAGAACAATTGGATCAAACCGATGACTCTAAGAATGAGTCAGAAATCCATTTCTATAACCTTTAGAATGCATATGATAAATTGTTTAAGGAGAGTTTAAAGATCAAGAAAGCTAACGCGTCCTTGAAACATAAGCTATTAGAAATATAATACGAAAAAATCACTCTTAGATCAGAGTTAGATACAAAAAATCAAGAAATTAAAAAGAGCAATAGTTTCTTTGCTGAAAAGATCAAGACTCTTGAACCAGAGCTTGAATCTATGCACAATTATGTGAAATAATTTTCAAATGGGTCCAAACAATTGGATCGTATACTCGGTTTAGGAAAAGTTGGCGGAAACAAATCGGGATTATGATATTTAAAAAATTTCATAAAACCTATTATTAACCCAAAAATTGTCTTTGTCTGAGCTACTTTCATTCCAAGATAAAGTAGTGCGTCATCCATCCCCAGGGAACAAATGTCAAGAGGGTCTTTCAAGATTGTACCAATACACAAAATTTTAGAACCTTAAATAATATAAAATATAGTGGTTTGAATTACACTAAAAAGTAATGCAAGAACACTTCTGGATTTATCCAATTTGTCTCAACCAGCCATGGATATGAAAAATTGGTCATATTCATCCTTCCTACTTTACAACAAGTTTTTCAAACACCTTTAGGCAAAATTTAAAGTTGGAGACTTTCCTCAACTATATCAAATATCTAAATAATCAAGTGTCTGATTTAAATAAAATTATTAAATTTGGTCAAAAAAATCTGGATCAAGAAAATTAATCTTACTTACCATTGAGCTCAAATTAACCTAAAATTTGTTATGCCCTAAAATCAAATAATAACACAAAAAAAAACTCATCATTTCTCTCTCTCTCTCTCTCTCCTTGTCTTCACGCTCCTCTCTCTCTCTCTTGACCTCCACTCGCCCTCAAAACTTCTAGATCTACTCCTCCTCTCAACAATCTTGGACACATTCACCTAGCTTGCCCGCTTGTTTACATCTCATGAGCGAATGGAGTCCAGCATTTAGCACGTTACTATCCCTCATGCGGAGCTTCGTTCTGACATGTTTGACGACTTTCAGCATCTCGATGACAGGCTCTCTACTCAGGAGGATCATTTCGCTCATTTCTTTGCTGATTGGTCTGCTCGGCATCACTCTCCACCCTCTGCCTGGCCCTTTTCCTTTGGTCATTCATGATAAAAAAGGGGGGAAGTATCTCGTTCAAGGGGAGCTTATATTTAGGGGGAGTGTCTAGTTGAAGGGGAGTTTATATTTGGGGGAAGTTAGGGAGAGCTTCTATGTCCTGTTATTCTACACCTGTCTCTATTTGTTTACTATGCTTCTTTATATGCCATGCTATCCACACTAATTATTTGTTTCATCTGGTTACTCATTATATGCTCTACTTCTGCTATATTTCTTGCTCGTTATATGCTCTACTCCTACTATATTTCCTACTCATTTTCTGTTTTTTCATACTAACCATGGTTGCATAGAATAACAACCGCTCGTTTCTGCTTCACCACCTCTTCTAGTTCCTTGTGAGTTCTTTGTATTGAGTTTGTAGTCAAATAGGTGTAGGTTTTAATATACACAAGTTCTATCTCAATAGTGTCTAAACCCGTACTTTTATTGTTTTTTGTTTTTCCCTATTTATGATTTTTGTCATGAAATTACCAAAGGAAAAAATTATTGAGTGTATATTGGCATATTCTATGACCGTTGTTGGTTGTTAGCGGGTGTATTTATGTGCGTCGGAAGATCTGTATCAATCCATGTTTAAAGGTTATCTGTTGGCACTTCCATGCTCGATGATCGGCATCTTTGGGTATCCACCCCTTGTTTCTCATGCTCAAACCCTACTTTCATAGAAGCTAGAATTCGGGGCACGCTAGATCCATGCTCGAGCCCCGATTCTAGAGAAGCCGGAGCTTTGGACATGCTCAACTCGTGGTCAAGCACCGATTTTAGAAAAATTGGGCTCCAGGCATGCTTGACCCGAGCTCCAGTGCAACTTCCAGAGAAACCTGAACTTGAGGTATGCTTGAGCTGCCCTCAAGTGTTGAATCTAGAGGACTCAATGCCCAGAGCCTACACGAGCTTCGCTCAAGCGTTGAATCTAGAGGACCCAGCACCCCGGAGCTTGCTCTAGATGTGCTTGAGTGCTGAATCTAGAGGACCTGGCTCAAGTTATGCTCAAGAGGCGCGGCACACAATTTTCAACGGTTATATCTTTTAACCTAGTTTTTGGGCTCCTCTACATATAATTGCCTTTCTTTTTCTCTCTGTATGAACTTTTCTATCTATTTTTTTGATGGCTGCTATTGACTCTCTTTTATATTTTTAAGCCTCAAAATTATGCTCACTAGGAAAAACTTCATTTATCCTATGTGCTAAATTTTTAAATTTTCTCCTTCTCTTCAATTGATTAACCACTCTATTTTCTAGCCTATAAACCCTCGTGAGTGACGTGGGTGGCATGAAAACTGAGTTCCAGTGGTGTACAATATTTCGACGGTACGAGAAGGAAGATTGATAAGAAGACTAGAAGGTATCTGGTTCCATTGCTAAAGGTAAGTCCAAGGAGTTCATTAGTTGGAATCATAAGACGGGAGTAATTTGGCTAAGATAACATGTCTGTACCATCTAATTTATAAGTTGATTTTCTTAGTACATATCTTTTCTGACCGTGGAGTTTAGAGAGTTTCACTCGATAGCCGTGGTTATCGAGATTTTTCTTGATTAATAAAAATCACGCATTTTTACTGCTCTTATGTTTTAATTGTATGTTAAATCCTGGTTGATTCATCTGCACACATTTATAATTTACATGTATTGTATACTTATACACCTTTACTTCCGCAATTATTTAAAAGGGGTCGAAACTTTCATGATTTGGAATGTATAGTTCTTTTCACCACGTATAAACTAAGTATCTAATCAATCCTTATAATTTTACCTAATCTTTACTAGATTTATCGATGCGTTGATCTCATTTTTAAGATCATAAAAATACATCTTATTTTATCACTATTAAACAAAGCTCGTGAGCTATCGATATTGTTCAAACATTATAAAAAGATCCAACCAAAGGAAATAACATATCCCACATATCATCAATACATTAGCCACAATAAAAATATGGATTAACCTAATTTATGGGAATAAAATAATTGGAAATTTTCTTCTCAATTTCGTCACCTGAAGCAAACAAATTAGTGATAGAAGCATTAGCAAGCTATACAAGGAGCAAGATTTTAATGCTCACCATAACATATTTGTGAATCAATTTCTATGTTTTTAGATAATCAAAATCGTATTTTATCAATGTAACATTAAACTTAGCATTTTATAGAAAAAAAAATGACAAATCACTATCTTAAATGTATTTATTTATTATATAAATAATTAGCCCAAAAATCACCTGGAGCTTTAACCAAATGTGAACTGAGCAGATTTTAATACTCAACATGGAATTTTGGTCGTTTGATTACAACAACTTTAGATAATCGAACTCACCGTCCGGTCATGAAATATTAAAATTCACATGTCCAAGAGTCAGAGAGACAAAGTCGTCGGCATGAACGAATCAATAAAATGTATCAATAATTGGCCCAATTGGGACACTCATTTTCTTCTCTCACTGGTACTGTTCATCTTCTTCCTAAAATTTCCACGGTTATTATGACTTCAATGTACAATAGTTTAACTTCATCTCGACAGAAGGCTAACTTCATTTAACAATATGAAATACTGATTTCATACAAGATTTAAGCCAAATAGCAAGATTAGGATTACCGTTAATTCGTTTTTCTTAAAGATACCATGCTCTGTTCTATGGAATGGGGACCGATTTGCAATGGTTGAAAGTAGAATTTGGTATTCAAATGGTGATCACGAAATTAAGCAACCCGAATATGAACAAAAGATAATGCACTTGCTAGGTAATATGGAAATAAGAATCACTTGCAAGTGAATAACAATGAGAGGGGATTAAGAAACTTCACTGACCTTATTTTTCTTCCACAGCACGGAGCAGCACCAACAGCAGCAGACGCAATAGGACTTTGACCGTCTCTCTCTTTCTTCTCAGTAAACCAAACGGCAGAAACATTTGGTGAAGGAAGTAAGAATTATCACTCATTAAAGAATAGGAAGGGGAAGAAAAAGAGCAGGAGAAACGGTCGGTTGGTGAACGGAGAAGAGGACTGGCTCAATGAAGAAGGAAGAAGAGGGGCTAGACGTGAGACGGAGGGTCCTTATTCATGAATGAAAAAAACAATTTATTGTTTTTGATGAGTCCCAAGTTCTCGAGTTGTGGTATGGACTAGGGAGCATTTCATTCTTCTGCTACAAGTTGAATTGGAGTGGGTTCAATCTCTGTCACTATTAACCTGAAACCTGCATACTACAAATTACAAATAAGAGGTTAGAGGACGGTGAAAATTACTTATACTATATAACCTCCAACGCTCAAATCAGAAATCTTTCTTAGAGAATAGACAAATATTAGGAGGATGCGATGAATACACATATGCGTCTAGCGATGGAGCGTTTGAATGTGTCCGACAGATGGATGACTTAGAGGCGCGCTCGACAGAGTGGCAGATTAAAGGTGTGCTCGATAGAGTGGCGGATTAGAGGTGCGCTCGACAGAGTGGTTGCTTAGAGGTGCGCCTGGCAGAGTGCAACTTAGAGGTGCGCCCGTGGGGACGGCTTTGAGGTGCGCCTGTAGAGGGCGGCCTAGAGGTGCACCGGTAGAGGGCGGTTTTGAGGTGCGTCCATGGAGGACGACTTTGAGGTGCGCTCACAGAGGGTGGGCTTAGAGGTATGTCCAATAGAGGGGTGGATTTGAGGTGCGCCCGTAGAGGGCTGCTTAAAGGAGAAGGACTAAGTTGCATTGGTGAGTTAACGTTCTAGTTACTTGAGCGGAGGGTTGACTCTTAGACAATAAACTCCTGACTCTGGGTTGGAGGGATCATGGCTCAAGGACAGAGGGCTCGTTGCTCCAGGTCGGAGGGCTCCTGGCACTGAGGCGAAGGACTCCTAGGATGGAAGGCTCCTGTCGCCGGAGCAGAGGGCTTCTGTCTTTGGGACGGAGGTCTTGTAACTCTAGGACGGAGGGCTTCTGGTTCTGAGACAAAGAGTTGAGGGCCTCTAGAAGAAAGGAAGATTGAGAGCCCCCTGGTGGTGGATGGCTAATGGCCTCCGAACTGGAGGACGGCTGAGAGCCTCTAGGCAGTGGAAGGCTGCTGGCTTTCGCACGGGCAGAGGGCCGAGAGCCTCCTAGCGGTAGATGGCTGATGGCCTCCAGTCGGAAGGACGACTGAGGGTGTCTGGACGGAAGGACGGTTGAGGGCCTCCGGAAGGAAGGGGGCTGAGAGCCCCCTGGTAACAGAAGGCTGATGACCTCCACACTGGAGGAGGATTGAGAGCCTCCTAACGACGGAAGGCTGTTGGCTTTCGGACGGGCGGAGGGCTGAGAGCTTCTTAGCGATGGATGGTTGATGGCCTTCGAATGAGAGGATGACTGAGGGCCTCTAGATGAGAGGACAGCTGAGGGCTTCCGGAAGGAAGAAGGGCTGAGAGCCCCTGGTCGTGGAAGGCTAATGACCTCTGAACGGGAGGAGGATTGAGAGCCTCCTGGAGGCGGAAGGCTATTGACCTTCGGACAAGCGAAGGGCTGATGTCCTCCTGGATAGCGGAGGGCTGATGGCCTCCGGACGGGAGGACGGTTGAGGGCCTCCGGACGGGAAGAGGGCTAATGGCCTCCTAGCAGTGGAGGGCTGATGGCCTCCAAACCGGAGGAGGGCTAAAGGCCTCATGGTGGGAAGAGGGCTGATGGCCTCCGGATGGGAGGAAGGCTAAAGGCCTCATGGCGGGAAGAGGGCTAGTGGCCTCCTGGCTGCCATCCCGCTCTCGTTGGAGATTGGCTAGTAATGGTTATGCCCTTCTCTGAGCCATCTGACGCCTCAGGGAACTTTTTGTGTTTCTTTGAGCTTGTCCTTTAAAGTTTGAGAGTGCTTACTTTTATGGTGGAATTTACAGATGCACTATTCCTTGAGAAGTAATGTGAGCCTCTCCATTTTAAAAAAACTATGTTGGATTGCGGGCTTATTGTGCGGCCTAACCCCTTGGGCTCATGATTATTGGACCCATCACTAGCCCCCATGCCAGTGGACCGAATTTTTGACCTCTATCATGCTCATGATGGGCCGAGAATGGTCATGTTGTCCCCTCAAGTCTGAGCTGGATTCATCGATTGAAAAGCTTGACTCTCTAGAGAGGATGGAATCGGGTTGATGGTTGACCAGCTTGGTTGACCGCATCGCTTGATCTAGAGAGTGCAACAGAGCCGAAAATATGGTTGACCGCTTTTGTTGACCAATGCGCTTGAATCTGGAGAGCAGTGCAGAGTCGAAAAAGCTGGTGGACCTGACCCGTTGACCAAAGCACTCGAATCTAGAGGGCAATGTGGAATTGAAAATCATTGTTGACCGGTTTCGTTGACCAGACTGTTCGAATCTGGAGAGTAGAGGGGAGACAGATATGGTGGTTGACCAGATCCGTTAACCGACGAAGTGGACGAATCTGGAGAGCAGTGTGGAGTCGGAGATCTTTGTTGACCGGTTCCAACCACGAGCCATCCAAGTCTCAGGCAAGATCCTAGAGTGTGCAGAGGGAAGATCCCAGGCTCAGGATCATATCTCCTTTCTGTAAGGATGCAGTTCGAGAGGTCAAGAGGCGACTTGCCTTAAGATAGCTAGTCGTTCGAGTTGTGGCAATAGGATGCACCTTGTGTTCCCTGGAAGAGTTCTTATTGTCGTGCATTGTTGTTGGCGAGTCATCCAATGGGATTGGGAGTGAGAAGCCTCTAGAAAGCTCAGTTGTTGGGACTGGGGATCCTTTGACACTCGGGTCGAGCAAATGGTTCAATATCGTAAGCATGGCCAAGCCTTGGATCCCAATCTTAGTGACTCTCTCTTCGAGGATGCCTCTTTGCTTTCTAATGGAGTGTTTGGGCTGCTGGGGATGACTTGTATCGGATTCTTATCATTCCTGTGAAGGGAAGTCATGGCCCTGAGGAGATGCGGTTGTTGTCTAAGCCTCCTGGCTCTAACAAACGCGTTTATTTGGTTGCGCTCACCCCTGCCAAGAAGAGGTCATGGCACCGAAAGGTGTGGTTGCTGGCTAAGCTTTAAGGCTATTGTTATCGGGATTTTGCTAGCCTAGGTCGTCTCTCGCATGTACTGTTAATGCTAGGTCCTACTTGAGGACGTCGTAGCTTTCATACGTCTGATCTTAATCCATCGAATGTTATTAACTGATGGTTCTCTCTCCTTCAGGAGGAGGTCGTCAGACCTTTGCTGAAAAGCCCCCGAAGGTTTTGAGTTTGACTGTACATGGGCTGCTCGGTGACGGAACCGAGATTTGATTCGACAGTCTATGGGCCTCTTGGATAACCAGGGTTTAATTCAACCACTTATGGATCGCCTGGATGATTATGGTTTAATTCGACCGCTTATGGGTCGCCTAGATGACCAGGGTTTAATTCGATCGCTCGTAGGTCGCCTAGATGATCAAGGTTTAATTCAACCACTCATGGGTAACCTGAATGATTAGGGTTTAATTCAACCGTTCATGCGTCACCTGGATGACTAAGGCTTAATTACGAACGGGTAAAAATCTGCCCAACTTAGGGACTATCTAGGTCGTATGATTTTATGCAGTATTATGTAATCACTTGTATTAGCAGATAATATTACTATCCTATTAACAGATACATGATTCAAGCAAGCGATATGGTATATGCAAGACTTATCTGAATTCGGTATGGAATTGTCGGCACGTAAGTGGTTTTTTTGTGACTAGTTCACTGCCCTGAGTGCACAACTGGCGTGCACCACTTCGGAGGGTCGTCAGGGCGCTTTGGTAGGCGCCTTAGCCTATAGCCCCGATACTTCGTGGGATTTGATCCTTTGCCATAAATTGGTTGGGTAGCACGCTGTTGTCACGCTAGGTAGCCTGTTAGCCAATGGTTCAAGTCCCGTTGTCGGCTAATAAAGCCTCAGGTGACCCAGACCAGTACAACACTTGGCTAGATGATGTGTTCTGCAATGCAATGGGTGGTGGGTTGAGCACATCGAGCCCCCATTGCAAGTGTTGTCGTAACTTTTGCAGGGTCTGCTGCCATGCAATGGGTTGCAACTGGATCAGCCTGCTGATTAGTGCTCCTTACTCGAGAGAATCATCGAGGCCGAGGATGGCCCATGAACAAGGGAATGGCTGCTTGAGCTGGCACTCGCATTTGTGGCCTCTAGTCTCTTAAAGGTCGGGTTTGCCTCACCGAGCCTATAGGGTTTGGGGTCAGCGCAACCTGGCGACATTTGGAGCAACGTGGATCATGCCGCTTTGGGCCTTCACTTGCGCTTCATGGCTTGGCTTGCTTTCTTGCTGCTGCTAGGCCGTGTCACTCGTGACCACTTAGGTTTTGAGGTTTTTAGGCCACCAGATCTTTTGCAGCTATTTGTCTGCTTTGTTGGTTCAGGAGTCGGAGGGCGGAGCCTCCAACGCAACATCTTTAGTTGGACATGTAAGGTCCGGAAGTTGGAGGGGAAGACCCCAGCATGCGTCTTTGGACTGGCCTTGCAGTGTTCGCAGGCTATGCTTTTCACTTTAGTGAGGTAGCTCACGAGTGTATGACTAGGCAGTGGCTTGTCCGTTGATTCTGCCTGGGACCTTTCCGGCTTCGTGGAGGTTGTCGGCAGTCTTGCAAGTGACAAGGCGTTACCGCTTTGGGCTTTGGCCTAACTCCCTAGGATCGGATCAATCATTTTTCTAGGAGTGGGTCCCGTCGCTCGGATCCCCACGAATACTGAGGTCGTTGGGCTGATGAGATAGGTATTGGGGGCCATCTAGGTCCTGAGGTCGTTGGGCCGATAAATCCTCTGAGGATGCTGACTTTCTCGAATTGCTTGAACGCTGATCGACGAAGCCCCCAGTGTTACATCTTCTAACAAGTGCAGACAGTCTAGGGACAAAGGTCCAGAGCACCTGGCTGGACAGTGAGCGCTTGTGCACTTGAGATTGATCGTCGGTTCACTTGGCTACCAGGCTGGGGGTCGTTGCCATGGGTGACTTTACCTCCAGCTGATGCAATAGCTCGTACTCGGGATGTTAATCTTCTTAATCCATCATGGAGTTAGAGGACAAAGTCCTTAGTATTGCATCTTCAGACGAGGGCAAATGATTAAGAAGAGGGTGCTCTGCTTAGCGCCAACCGCCCGTACATTTGGCGTCGATCACCTATTGGCGTGGTTACCCGATGAGGGGTCGTCATTATAGGAGGTGATATCTTCAGCCGACGTGTTGCCTGGAGTACGAGTATTGATCGTGTTTATTTTGCTATTATGAGGTGGAAAGACTTTTTAGTCGTTTCTATAGACGTCACCAATGATGTGTCTCCGGTTCTCGGATTGTGGTACGGATCAGGGTGCCCTCCATTCTTTTGTTGCAGGTCAAATTGGAGTGGGTCTTGTCTCCGTCGCTATTAACCTGGAACCTACACACTACAAACTACAAATAAGAGGTCAGAAGACGGTAAAAATTGCTTCCTCCATATATCATTCGACATTTAAGTTAGAAATCTTTCTCAAAGAATAGAAAGATACTAGAAGGATGCGATAAATGTATATGTGCGTATAGCGGTGGAGCATTTGGATGCGCTCAGCAGAGGGGTGGCTTAGAAGTGCACTTGACAGAGGGGTAGCTTAGAGGTATGACCGACAGGAGGGTGGCATAGAGGTATGCTCGACAGGAGGGCGGTTTAGAGGTGTACCCGCGGAGGGCGGCTTAGAGGTGCGTTTGCATAGGGCGGTTTAGAGGTACGCCCGGTAGAGGGCAGCTTAGAGGTGCACTCGGTAGAGGGCGGTTTAGAGGTGCACCCACGGAGGGTAGCTTAGAGGTGTGCCCGGCAAAGGGGCGGCCTGAGGTGTATCCACGGAAGGCAATTTAGAGGTGCGCTCGGCAGATAGACGGCTTAGAGGTGCACCCGCGGAGGGTGGCTTAGAGGTATACCCAGTAGACGGGTGGCTTAGAGGTGCCCTCAGTAGAGGGACGACTCAGTAGTGTGCCCGCGGAGGGCAGATTTGAGGTGTTCCCACAGAAGAACAGTCTAGAGGTGCGCCGGCAGAAGGCGGCTTAGAGGTGCGATTGTGGAGGGCGGCTTTGAGGTGCGCTTGTAGAGGGAGGCTTTGTGGTGTGCCTGCAGAGGACGGCTTAGAGGTGTGCTAAGAATAGAGGAGGCTTTGAGGTGCGCCTGCAGAGGGCAGTTTAGAAGAGAAGGACAAAGTTGCACTAGTGAGTCAACGTTCTAGTTACCTGAGCGGAGAGTTAACTCTTGGATAGAGCTCTTGACTCCGGGATGGAGGGCTCGTAGCTCTAGGACGAAGGGCTCGTTGCTCTACATCGGAGGTCTCCTAGCTCCAAGGCAGAGGATTTTCGAGACGGAAGGCTCTTGTCTCCGGGATGGAGGTCTCGTGGCTCCAGGAGGGAGGGCTCATGGGATGAAGAGCTCCTAGATCGGAGGGTTCTTGGCTCAGGGACAAAGGGTTGAGGGCCTCCGGAAAGAAGAAGGGTTGAGAGCCCCCTGGCGGTGGAAGGCTAATGGCCTTCGGACGGGAGGAGGACTAAGAGCCTCCTGGCAGCAGAAGGCTGCTGGCCTTCAGACGGGCTGAGAGCCTATTAGCTTCGGATGGCTGATGGCCTCCGATCGGGAGGACGATTGAGGGCGTCTGGACCGGAGAACGGTTGAGGGCCTCCAGAATGAAGGAGGGCTTAGAGTCCTCTGGTGACGGAAGGCTGATGACCTCCAAATGGGAGGAGGATTGAAAGCCTCCTGATGGCAGAAGGCTGCTAATCTTCGGATGGGCAGAGGGCTGACGGCCTCCTGGCTAGTAGAGGACTGATGACCTCCAGATGGGAGGATAGCTAAAGGCCTTATTGTGGGAAGAGGGCTGGTCGCCTCTTGACAGTGCAGGGCTGATGGCATTCGGATGGGAGGAGGGCTAACGACCTCATGCGGGAAGAGGGCTGGTAGCCTCCTTGCAGCGGAGAGTTGATGGCCTCCTGGCAGTGGAGGGCTGATAGCCTTCAGACGAGAGGAGTGCTAAAGGCCTCATGGCAAGAAGAGGGTTGGTGGCCTCCTGGTAGAGGAGGGCTGATGGCCTCTGGACGGGAGGAGGGCTAACGGCCTCATGGCAGGAAAAGGGTTGGTGGCCTCCTGACCGCTATCCTGCTTTCGTTGGAGATTGGCTAGCAACAGTTATGCCATTCTCCAAGTCATTTAGAGCCTCATGGAGCTTTTTGTGCTTCTTCGAGTTTGTCCTTTAAAGTTTGAGGGTACTTGCTTTTATGGTGGGATTTACAGATGCAATATTCCTCCAGAAGTAATGTGTGACTCTTCATTTTGAAAAAAAATTATGTTGGATTGCAGGCCTACTATGGGGCTTGGCCCCTTTGACTCATAGTTGTTGGACCCATCAATTTTTATAAATAAATATTAATAGTTAATAAACTAATTTATTAAATATATACGTAAATATATATAATAAATTTTAATTATTATTTTAAGGTGCTAAAAGTAATTTCTACTTGTGGATGAAAAAATCATTGGAATGTCATTCGGAAACAACTACAAATTCAATAAGTCCATTCTAAACATGAATTAGTTTAAATTCACTAATAATTAATAGACCACTAATTAGCTTCATTAATAATTATCCAATGTCCCCAAATTGAAATATTAAAATATTACAATAAGTGTCTGAAATTGTAAAATTGATGGTATATATATGTCAAACATTACTGACAAATATATAAAAACAATGAACAATGTAGATAAGAGGGGATGGGAGTTGAAGAGGTTAGTGCACTCAAAATCATTATAGATAACCATAATAAATTGGATGCATTGACGCTAATCTCGGTACTCTACGAAGTATTTAATAGATTAAGTATCTGAAAATATTGTATCAGCCTGAGAAAGATCATATCAAAGTCTATTAACTTGATAATAAAAATCAGTAATTATCTAGTCATGCTCATGACATATTTGATAAAATTTAGATTTTAGCTTAATTTGAGAATAGTACCACTAGATAAATTGTATTTGATAGCTTCCTATCGCAGTTCGTTTCTAGCCGTCGAAAAGAAAAGCAACCCTTGCACCTCACCCATGTTAAATAGAAATCGAGTGAGAGTCTGAAGATTTTTTTTGTTCAATTTACCACCGAGGCCGACGATGGGGCACCCTTAGCTAGAGTGCTTCCTGTTTTTCTTTTTAAAGACAAAGTTGGAAGATGCCAGGGACTCCAAGGCGGACAAGCTACCCTCCGTGCTCTAGTCATACCGGATAACGCTGAAGGAGCCGATGCGTGAAACACCTTTTAGTTTGTGCTATAGGACTGAGGCCATCATCCCAGTCGAGATCAGGTTGCCCAGCCTTTGGGTAGAAGGCTTCGACTTGTTCAGCAACTCCCAATGGCTCAGGGAGCATCTAGACTTGCTCGAAGAAGAACAGGATGAGACCAAGATGCGCACAGCGGCTTTCCAGCAGCAGATTTTTTGATACTACAACAAGAGGGTAAAGGCTCGATAGTTCAAGGTGGGAAACCTGATCCTACGGAGCATAGAGGCCACTGGCAAATTGCCAACATGAACAAGCTCTCCCTGAATTATGAAGGCCCCTTCCTCATTTTGGCCGTTCTACGGAGCAGAGTACACAAATTTTGAGTCTAGAATGGCAAATTGATTCCAAAGACGTGGAATGCCATCCATCTAAAGAGATATTACTAGTAAGATTCTTACCAAACCAAGGTAGGTCAAGCGTATGTTGCTAAAGGATGCTTGTAATATTGTATCACCTTTAATAAAATAACTTATTAACTTGCGTATTTTTGTCATTTCTAATTTTTTTCTCATATGAATGCTTATGTGATGTTGCATGAATTTAAACAGCCTAGACTATTCCTAAGTTAAGTGAATTCTTAGTCACCTGATGCCAAACATCGGTCCCATACCGAGCGGCCTGCCCGTAGTCAGATCTGAACCTCGATCCTTGACCAAGCCGCCGATACACGGTCATATTTAAATCTCGATCCTGCACCGAGTGCCCCATACTTGGTCGTATTGAACCTCAATCCCGTCACCGAGCGGCCCATAACAGCTGTACTCAAAAACTTAAGGGACTTTTCAGTATGCATGTGAAAACTCCCTCTCAAAGAGACGAGCAGCATCCGTCTACAATGGTTGGCGTACTAGGACCAGACGCATGAAAGTTGCAACGTCCTCCAATAGGACCGAGTGACTACGGTATGTGTGGGTGACGACCAAGGCTAGAAAAAACCCGACGATGATGGCCAGAAGGCTTAGCCAGCAATTATAGCCTCCTCCTGGCAGGAGCGAGCGCAACCGATGTATGCAATCAGATCTACCTCGGTGGCAACGATGTCAACAGTATTCACCCGACGAGTAGAAATGTGCTAGACAAAGAAGTTCAGCAGAAGATATAAGCATTAGCGACAATGACTGGCGCAGTCTAGCCACCTCACAAAAAAAATCTATATATATATTTATATATATCAAGATGTACATCTTGAGCTATTTGACGACCTCAAAGATACAAGACTATGACCTACAAAGGTGGCTACTATAAGACGGAGGACCCCTTGGAGGACATGGCAAAGGCCCCTACCCCCTCTGACCGGGTAACTAATTAGCTCCGAGCGATGGGAGGCTCTAGCATTCCTCAAGTCTAGGAAACCGACAGGCAAATTGGGGTCTACTAGGGAAGTGATCACCTGTTGAAATGGATGCCCTCCTGATACTACTTCTCTAGGGTGGGGGCCACCTCCTCAGGATGGAGCCTAGTCCTCGGCTCACCCTTCAGTGCTGCAATCCTTCCCATAGTCTGGGCATGGGCTCCTATGAGTTCTTGCAATCTGGCATCAGACATTGATAGGGCCTGGTCTAGATAATTGGCCCGTGCCTAACTCTATAGCGCATCCTCGATTGTCGCATTAACCTATCACTCCGTCTCCTCGTTGATGTGATCAGTCTAAGCACGCAACAGGCGAGCAACTTCATCTCCCTACAAGAGTATAGACTCCTCCAACTAGCAAGGTACCCTCTCAGACTGTCGAACGAAAAAGAGGGGTCAACAACAAAAAAAATATATAAAGCATCTGTGCAACTTCTAAATGAGACAGACATACTTGGTGAGAAGACCAAGCGGATTTGAGGCTTAGAGGTGCCGTTAAGGTGCCGAGGGTTTCGAGTGGTGGAGCACCGAAGTGGCGCCCTTCATCAGCGACGGCCCCATTCACGGAGTCCTTTTTATCTTTCTATGTCACTATTCTCCGTGACTCCTCCCCTCCTTAATTGAGGGTTCAGAGGAAGAGGAGGACGACGAAGCAGTGCAGTTTTTGCGGACATGTTTGCACCAGCAGACGTCTCGGATCCAGATGCTGGAGGGGAAGGTCCGTCATCTGGCATAGATGAGGGTTGACCTGAGTGCAGTGGAAGAGCTGCAGGGTGTCCTAGATGTTGTCACCTTAGAGATCAAGCTGTATCGGGAACACATTGTGGACATCAAGCTCCAGCTTTCTAGGGTCTTAGGGGAGATGTAGAGCTCCGGGGCCACCCTGCACAGATCTGAGGAGGCTTTGTTGGCAGCTGAGTAGGACCTAGCTTCACTCTGGAGCAAGAATGTTTGACTCAAAGAGGAGTTGGCATCTCGAATCAAAAAGGGGTGTGACCATACTAGTACCAATACACCGGATCTCATCAGAATTTTGAAGTTAAGCATGCATAGGCGAGAATAGTACTAGGATGGGTGACCTCCTGAAAAACTACATTGCTTCATCGTCTTGCAAACGAAACAAGGAAAAGGGATTGAGGCTAGCTGTCCCCAGCAAAAATAAAAATTCAATACAACTCACTGGGATGTAGGGGTCCCCAGTCGTAGCAACTCTCAAGGGTGTCGTTGACGGAGGGGCCTCGGTCACCGCCATCTCCTCAACACCTCCAGCAAACCTAACCTCCACTGGACTGCATATCCCGAAATTCGACTTGACCAACTGGGCCCACCTTCGCCAAGCAAAAGTGTCAAGGCCACCACCCCCTGATAGCCCAATCCAAAAGGAAGGCCAAAAAGGCTTCTATGTCGACTCAGGTCACATCGCCTTGATGGTGAAGCGACGCGTGTCCTCTCCCTAGCAAATTTGCCTGTAGTGTCATAATGACAAATGTCACGTTGCATCTTTGTGCAACACACCATAAGTCTACGATGGTCTAGGACATGGGGCCTAGTCCGTCCCACGAGGACAATGGCTCTAACTCTGCAAGAAGGCCCGACTACAAGAGCAAACATTCTTGGCCAGCTGATGACCACAGGAGAGCGAGGCAGCTCAAAAATAAAGAAATCATTGCCACCATTGGAAAAACCTTCTTTTATTCATTGAGAAACTGTGTTGTACAAACGATAGTATGCAAAAAAAAATACATATATAATGGATACAAAGAAAGAAGGGCAAAAGGGGGAATGGCAACCCTAAGGCTGAGGGCCAACCGGAGGATGAGACGGGGGGGCGCCCATCCCACCGACAGAGTTGACTAGGTCTGACCGGCATTAGGTAGCCTTGTTTCTCTGATCAAGGATGCCGGTGGGAAAGTTAGGATCGAAGATGGAGGCAATCCGCTGGCACAATCGAACACCTTCTTGGACTCTTGCGCTCGAGTGCCTTTAAGGTTTTCTCATGGAACCCTAAGCGCACCTACAGCTCAAGCGCTGCGATGCACATTTCACCGACGATCATATTTTTAAACTAGGTTTTCGAGCATCCCTATATATTCCTGCCTTATTCATTTGCTCTACTTCTTGCTTGTATATTTGGATGCCCATTTTCAAAGCAAACTAAAATCCTCATGCTTTAACATCACTCTATTTGAGAAAACCAAAGCTATACTTTTGTGCTCTTGTGTCAAGGTTTTTTTCACCATTCTTACTTTACCTTTATACCACTTTCTACTTGTTTATCTTCGTTGGCGATATTTGTAGCACCAAAAATGGATTCCGGTGGTGTTCGACAATTCAAGTGGTTCGTGAGGAAAGATTGATATGAAGATTGGAAGGTGTCTAGTTTCATGACCGTGAACAAATTCAAAGTGTTCCTTGATAGAGATAAAAAAATGGAAGTAAGTTGGCTTGATTAGTGTATCGGTACCACCCAATTTGTAGGTTAATTTTCATAGTATATATCTTCCCTAACCGTTGAAACCCGGAAGGTTTTACTCGATAGCCATGGTTATCGAGGTTTTATTTCGTTATAAAAAATTCTCTTTTTTAATATTGATTATTGCTTTACTTTTATACTTATTATTATTTACATTATTTAGATTTAAATATTCTT
>JAODPA010110280.1:0-19660 GCA_025585075.1 Nepenthes mirabilis
TTATTCCATTCTATTTTATTTCTTAGGAATAACAATTTTATTTTTACCTTAATCTGTTCAAACAACCAAACATACCATTTGAGTGGACTCGAGAGTTCGACCTCCCTTTGCTTCCTCCTACCCATCTTGTCTATCAGCATCATTCCCTCACATTTGACCCCTCTCACCCGCATCTTTTTAAACTATTGGAAATATATATGACTTGAACGTCGGAGGGCATACGATGGGAGCACTTCTTGCCGCCTTTTAACCCCTCGTTGAGTTATTTGTCATGCGTAGGGTCTTGCTTCGTAGCTGCAAAAACAGGATGAGCTTACGTGTCACCGGACATGAGAAATTTGGAGGCCACTAGAGCCACACAATAATCAGGATCCAGGGTCGCATCATTGACGCCGTATGTAGGAAACGACAAATAGTCTAACCGCTCATGTCAACATTCACTCTCCTACACGGAAGATGGTAAATACTAGGGCGCAGGCTAGCGTGTCAGCGAGAGGCACCGCTGCTGGCGGCAACAACCCCTCTGTGGGTAGTCGCGCCTGCTGACAGCCCGAGCCTGATGTGTGCAAGCTGGCCACTGACATGGACGATATGAACCAGATGCTTCAGGCCCTGTGCTCGTGGAATGGAGCACAGTGGATGGGAGCCCCTCTCCCAGTACCATAGGAATTGGCCCCCAAGCGAAGGAAATGCGGGGCGAGGGCCCCAACGGCAAGAATAGCTAGGCCTGACAACACCCAGGCCTAGGTGGCTTCAGGCAGCAAGGCCATATGACTACTTCGGGACATTGCTGTCCTTTCATGAAGTAGGCAAGGTAGTCATGTGTCGGTGCTTTCCCATGATGCTCAACGGGGATGCCAGGCTTTGGTTTCATGGCCTCCATCCCAACATTATCTGCTCCTTCGACGAGTTCGCTGATCGCTTCTTGTGCCAATTTGCCTCCAGCCGGAGGGAGTAGAAGTAGCCATAGCATCTCGTCCGTCTCTGCCAGAACCTAGAGGAGGGCCTGAATTGGTTCATTAACTACTTTACTGTAGAAGCTCAGTGTATCCCCCAGCTCTCCGATGAGATGAAGGTGAGTGCCTTAACCGCTATGTTAGCAACTGATGAGCTCTTTAACCACTTGGCATACCAGCGCCCCCAGACATTCCGGGAATTTGAGGCCATCGCTCGGGCCTACATAGTGGCCTAGGAGGCTAATAAAGCAAAGCATCCCGAATGCACGGACCGACAACTGGAAGGACAGGCTGCTGGGAAGAAGATAAACAAAGATGCTGGCCACTCTCGGGAACCTCACAGACAACTGAGGTTTAAGCATAGTCATAGCGATCGGTGCCAGAACCGCATATTCAGCAAATTTCGCTCACCTCTAAGCATGCACCCCTTTCCGTTCATCATGGAAAGTCACTAACTTGAACGTCATGGGGGTGCAAAACTTGGCTGAAACCAGAGAGGGGGTGAACGAAGAGAAAGAAAGAGAGAGAGAACAAACAATGAGAGGTGATCAAAGGAGAAGAAGAAAAGAGGGGTTAATCAATAGCTGGTCCACTGTGGCTAATACTTGCTGCCGCCGTCGGCTATTGAAGCCGCTATCGTAAGCCGCTTCAGTGCTGCTACCGTACCGAGGAAATGGAAAACATCTGGCAAGTGATACTTCCTATCTCATCGATTTATTTGCAAGTGATACTCCTTATTTTCTCTATCGCAAATCCGTATTTTTCTTATTTTCTCCGTTTGCAAATATTTCTCCATATTTTTCATGGCTTGAGAGCGAAGAAGAGAGTGAGAGAAACAAATCGAATCGAAGGATAAAGCAAAATTTCATAGGAAATCTTGTTAATGGTGGAGAGAATCGAAATCATCTAGTAGGTTCCGTGATCGGTGCCATCGGGCAAATGAAAATTAGTGCAATGGTAGAGTAGGAAGAAAGGGGAGAGAAAGAAAAAGGAAAAGGAAGAAGAAAAAATTAAAAAATGATGCATCGGTGATGGGCCAGTATGAATCTGGGCCGACCAAAAGAGCCCAAAGCAAGTGGAGGCCAACCCGGAAGAGGCCCAACTGATGGACACAGTCGAAAGGACCCGCAGACCAGAGAGATGGGTCCTACGCGAGGCAAGATGCACCCAGGCCCAACTGACAGTTCCACCTGCGTGTCCGATTACTGCCTGTATAGGCCTTCTAGCTTGGCGGCCACAGGCTGATAGCGCGCGGAGGCGGGCTCTGGAAATACCAACCAATAGCAGGCGAGATAGGCTCTGACAAGCCGCTGTGCCACCTCGCTAGTAGTAGCACAGCCCATTTTTGGCCACACCCGACGGCGATTGCACCGCCACCGCAAAGCGACATCTGACACCAGTGTCCATCACCAGCACCACCAGGCGGCCACCCCGGGTGTGTTGCCTGCCGTTAGCTTTAGCACTAAAGCCTTTGCCCAGAAGTAATACAAATACTCTCCTCGTTACCCATGAGAGGAGATCTTCTCGAAAAATCCTCTTTCGAGAACTCAGGCTAAAACAACCAAGCAAGGGAACCCTGTGCCCCATCCTCTAAAATCCTCACCCCTGTCCGACGATAGTAGTGAGCCATTCCTTCCATACATTTGGTTGGAGGGAATAGAGATTTTATTCTCTCCTTATTCCCTGGACTACATCCGGACATTGTTGTCCTTTCATGGAGAAAGTAAGGCCGGTGCTGCCCTCAACGCTCAACGGGCATAGCAGGCTTTGGTTTCATGGCCTCTATCCCAACACTATCCACTCTTTCGACGAGCTCGCCGACCGCTTCTAGCCGAAGGGAATAGAAGCAACCCTAGCATCTCGTCCATCTCTGCCAGAAGCTGGAGGAGAGCTTGTATCAGTTCATTAACTGCTTTACTGTAGAAGCTCTACACATCCCCCAGAAGGTGGGTTCCTTCATCGCTACGTTGGCAGCTGATGAGTTCTTTAAGAATTGAGCATGCCATCACCTCCAGACATTCCTGGAAGTTGAGGCCATCGCTTGGGCCTACATAGTGGTCGAGGAGGCTAAAAAAGCAAAGCATCCCGAACATGTGGACCGAAAACTGGAAGGACAGGCTACTAGGAAGAATATAAACGAAGATGCTGGCCACTCTCGGGAACCTCGCAAACTAAGGTTCAAGCCGAGTGTCCGAAGGAAGTACAGGCCCTTGACCCTGACCCCCCTGAACGTCACTCGCTCAAATATTTTGATGCAGATTTGAGACGAGAGGTTCTTGAAATGGCCCAAAGCGCCAAGGAACCCGTAGGCTAGATACCAGATCAAGTATTGCCATTTCCACAGTCTCTAGGGCATACCACGGAGGACTGCCAGATCCTGTAGATGGAAAATAAAGACCTTGTTCGCAGACGCACCTCACTCGGTTCCTGAAAAGCTTGGGGCAAGTATTCAAGGCTGTCAACAATGAAGTTAGAGAGCCATCGAGGATCCATGTCGCCGCCGGCATCATCAACATGTTCTCATGAGCAGTATGCCAGGAGCTTCAGAGAAGTTCTAGCCACGCCTAACATCGACGAGCCTGAGCACGAGATGCTATAAATAGTCGAGGGTAAAAACTGAATGACCCCATATTGAAAATAGCTAATAGATAAAGTGTTGCCAGATGACCCAGAGGAGGCCAAGCGAATAAAGGAGACGGCTAGCTGGTACGCGATCATCGACGAAAGATTACATCGGCGTAGATACTCGACCTCCTACTAGAAATGCCTCAAGCCAGAGGAAGCCTAGTACGCGCTAGGCAAAGTCCACCTCAGTGTATACAGCTCGCACATTGGGGAGAAAAAAGCTCGCATTTAAAATTATGCGGTAGGGTCTATTCTGAACCATGATGAAGTGAGACGCCATGGAGTTCGTCAAAAGGTATGAGAGCTGCCAGGTTCATGGGTCCTTGAGGCACCAGCCACACACGGAGCTATAAAGCCTACAGGTCATGTGGCCATTCGCACAATGGGAGCTCGATATCCTCAGGTCCATGCCCCAGGCTTCCCAACAGAGGAAATTCCTCATCGTTGGTATCGATTGCTTCATCAAGTGGGTTAAGGCTACTCCCCTGGCGCGCATAGCCTAACAGAAGGTGACAGAGTTCGTCCGTTAAACTATTGTTTGTTGGTTTGGGATTTCCAAGGTTGTAGTGACCAATAATGAAACCCAATTCACTAGCAATCAATTCACCAAGTATTGCACGAGCTTGTATATCAGACTGGTTCACACGTCTATGGCATATTCTCAAGCTAACGGCCAGGTCGAAGTTACCAATTGGACAGTCACTAATTGGACACCGCTGCGCTGGTTGAAGACTAAACTCGAAGGCGTAGGGGGCTCCTGAGCCGATGAGCTACCTTTTCTACTGTGGTCGTACTGAATGACCCCGCAGGAACCGTCAAGGGAGACACTATTTAGTCTCTGCTACAGGTCTAAAGCAGTCGTCCCCATCGCAATGGGGCTCCCCGGCCTCCAGATTGAGTTCTTCGAATTTGTCTTCGATAGAATCTATGCGTCAGATTCTGTGACATTTAGATTTAGTGGAATCCATATATTTTGTTATTTAATATTCAGGACATTCACGCTAATATTCAGATTAGGAGACCCTTTGTTTCTCGTGATGTTGAATTCTGAGGGATTTTCACCTGTTATTAATAAATCTTATGATCTTTGTCATATGAGGGTTCAGGATGATCAGCCCTGCTTTTACTTTTGAGTTGTGATTACGATGTGTTGTAACTTCTTGAATATATTTAGTTTTTATATTATTGTCGTAGCTTTTATATCATTAATATTCGAGATATTTATTATTATTACTTATTTTTTATTATTATCACTTGTTTGGCATTTAATTATTAAGTCTTATGATTTTATGTTTTATTGGCTCCAAATTGAGTTGATTATATAGAGCTAGCAGTGATCCTACTTTTGCTGTGAGATTTTCAGTTAGGGAAGATTTTAGTGGTTAGTTGCCAGCATGTCAATGGGAGACACATCAGATGCATCTTGATACAGGGTTAATGCTTTATTTTCTTGCTGCAACCTATAAATTGAGTATTTTTATTTTAAAAGATATTTATTCGATGTGAAATTAAAATGATGAATGTTGTATTAAAAATATTGAGACTATGATGGTTATTTTATGATTTTAACATTTGAGATTTTCTGCATGATCGATTTGAACCGAATTTGATGTTTAGGTTTCGGGTTGTCACATTGGTTGTAGAATTTCAGCATATAAGTGTGTTACACATAGCTTAGCATGGGTTGTTGTGAAATTAATTCATGAAATCTTGAACAATCGACATGCATGCATAATATACATATATTAGTTTCGAAATTATAACATAAATGAGCAATGGAACAAGAATTGCTCATGGAATAGCAACAAAGGAAGGAATCTAGAGTGCACTTGCTTTGGCTTGGAATCACCAAAATTCTAGCTTGGATCACTTCAGATTCGAGTTTCTTGGCATCCTCTCTCTCCTCTCTCATTTCCTTTACTTTCTCTTGCTTCAAAAAATGTAACAAAAATGATTGAAAACAAATACCGGTGCCCTTTTCTAATAGATTGGCGCTCAAGCGCCAATTGAGTGTCCATCGAGCACTGGGCCACTAGAATCAGCGCTCGAGTGACCATCGAGCGTGCTCGAGCGCCAAGGCTAATGGAACCGGCGCTTGAGCGATCTTCAAGCGTCATTCAAGCGCTGTGCCCAGTGGAATTAGCGAGTATGACTCAAGCCTCCTTCAGACAGTGGTCTAATTTGGTCCGATTTTGGCTCCTTTGTCCTCAATTATAATTATATTAGTTTAATAAATCATGATTAGTATAATCTAGGTACGTGGACCTTACAATCCTCCCTATTCTTAATATTTTTGTTTTCAAAATTTTACATACCTCAAATTCAAGAAATAGGGATATTTCTTTTGAATTTCTTCTTCACGTTCCCAAGTCGCTTTCTTGATTTAATGATTACTCCAATGAACCTTAACCAATAGATTTGTCCTTATTCTCAACACCTGGTTCCTTCTATCTAAAATCTAAACAGAAACCTCACTGTAAGACATTTTCTTATTTACTTACAACGGCTCAACTTGATCACATACTTTCTCAATTTTTGATACTTGGGAGACATCTTGACAATCCACCAAACTCGGAGGCAAAGTTAATCCATTGGCCACCCCTTCAACTTACTGCAAAATCTCAAACAGACCGTTTAACTTCAACTTCAATTTTACCCTATCCTCGAAAATAATCATTCACTTTGAACCTCAATTAGATCTTGAGACAGGCTCCCAAAATTTTATAACACAGCCTTCATCCTTACATCTTCCCACAATGTTGGCATACGGGCGTTGCTAATTGTGGGCTCGATATATCATGAATTTCAGCTCTTTTCTTCTTTTTCTTTGCTGACTTTGGCTTTTTGTAGGACCTTCCTGATCCAAGACTTTAGCTGGAATTTCAACCATCTCAGCTAGCCAACTTTCTCTTGAAAAATCTTTCCTTTTTAGGCTCTTTTTCACATAGGAGAGTTCGATCCAACATATCTTCATAAGTCCTCAATTTCAAAATGACTAGCTGCTTCCATATTTCACCTTTTAATCCCTGTAAAAATTTCCTTTCTTTTCTTGCTTCATCACGCACTAGAAGCAAGACATAGTGAGATAATTCCAAGAACTTGGCATCATACTCCGCCACTGTTCAGTTTTCTTGCCACAAGCGAGCAAACTTCTTCTTATACTTCCGAAAACTTGTCGAGAAATATTTATCCATAAAAGTATCTACGAACATATTCCACGATATTTCATTATCCTCCAAACCCATAACCTTTTTCCTCATCGACCACCAACGATCAGCTTTGCAGTCTAACTTATAAGCGGCAAATATTACTTTATCTTCTTTCGAATATCGAATCATTGTAAACACGCTTTCAAAACTCCAGATCCATATTTCAACCTTTATAGAATCTGTGTTGCCGTCTTGGTTAGTTCTGAAAAAGAAAGTTGACCAGATCTGTTGACCATCTTTGGCCAGAATCCGGAAAGCTTTCTGCGATCCCTAATTGACTCGTGGCCATCAGCCGGTTTTGCAGGCCAAAAGTAGACACGCGGCTTCTTTTGGTTGGGCAGATATCTCGGCCATTAATGCGTCAGAGATTTGCCTTTTGAAAGGCCAAACAAAGAGGCGACACATGGTAGGACTGACGTCATCCTTTCTAAGGGGTTTTTAGGCGTTTAGCCGTCATTAAAGTGGTAGAACAGTGTGATCGGGTGATCACCGATAGGGAGGCAGAGATTGTTTGGCTGGATGCTAGGCTGGCTGCTTTGGGGGGAGAGCACCGTAAGGAGACTGCAGCCCTCAAGGCTGTCTTGGCGGGAGTGGAGACAGAGAATGCTAACTTGAAGGCCGAGGTTACCCATCTGAAAGAAGAGGCCGAACAGGCCAAAGCGCGCACCAATCAACTTGCCAGGCGAGTAGCAACCTTGGAGAATGATCTGAGTCTCCGTATCCGCCCCCATGAGGTTGAGGGCATGATGCACGCGCGGCTGTTGGAGGGGATCAATGTCAGCTGGCAGATTGCGTGGTTGGTCGTTCCCAGCTTCCCCGTTAAATTCATCAATCTGGCCAACAGAACAGCGCAACACAGAGACGACCTCCGTAGCCCCCTATGTTGTACATTTTTGTGACCTCCCTTGTATTCATGTACATAAAATGTAATTCGCAACACATTTGGAAGCAATAAAGTGGAAGTTCTTTCAATTTTGTGTCCATCTTCCTTTACTGCTCTTGTGTTTATATTCTTGTTTGTATTAGATGGCCAACATGGTTGTCCGGCTGCCATCGTTGTGCTGCCTAAAGAGTGAGATCCTTAGGCTTTGTAGGCGGTTGTGCCAACCAGCCTGGTGGTGCTGCCTAAGTGCTAACTTAGGCAGCCAGCGTTGGAAAAGGATGCTTCTCCCTTCGACCGTCGCTGACTAATCATGCTATCTCCTCGTAGACGAGGTCGTTGCGTGTGCTGTGTAAGCCCCCTATGATTTTGACCGTTATCGGGTCACTTAGATGACCAAGGTTTAGATACGACCGCTAATGGGTTACCTAGATGACCAGGATTTATTACAACCGCTCTCGGGCTGCTCGGATGACCAAGGTTCATATTAGACCGCTTATGGGTCATCTGGATGACTAGGGTTTAGATTAGACCGCTTTCGGGCCACCTGAATGACCAGGGTTTAAATACGACCACTAATGGGCCGCTCGGATAACCAAGGTTTATGTTCGACCACTTGTGGGCCGCCTGGATGACTAGGGTTCATTAATGAGAGGGTGAGGACCCTCCCGACTTAGGGGCAGTCTAGGTCGGATAACCTACAAAGCAAACACATATATACATGCACATAGGAGGGGTAGGCAGTATGCTAAGTAAACACTTGTTTCGGCACATTTAAAACAAGCAGGCGAATGTACATGCACACAACAATGCAAATGTGTACCTATGCCTTCTACTGGAAGTAGCGCCTAAGGTGGATCGCGTTCCACATTCGCGAAACAAGCTTCCTATCCTAGCTCCGGAGCTTATAGGCTCCGTTTCGCAGGACGGCAGAGATAAGGAAAGGCCCTTCCTAATTAGGGGAAAGCTTATTTCGGCCTACCAGTTTGCCTGTGGCTTTGACGCCTCGTAGGACCAGGTCTCCAACATTGAACCTCATGCCTTAACCTTTTTGTTGTAGTATCGGGTAATTCGATGTTGGTAGGCCACTGTCCATACTCTGGCAGTGTCGCGGGCTTGCTCTAGCAAGTCTAGGTGCTCCTTAATTTTTTGGGAGTAAGCCAAGTGGTCGAAGGACTCCACCCTAAGACTCAGAAGCCCAATTTTGACTGAAATTACTACCTCAGCCCCATAACAGAGGCTGAAGGGTGTCTCACGCGTTGGTTCCTTTGGGGTTGTCCGGTAAGATGAGAGGATTGAGGGGAGCTCGTCCACCGAGGAGTCCCTTGCGTCCTTCGCGTAGTTTTTAACCCGTGGAGCAGCGTTCGGTTCGTGACCTCCACCTGTCCATTCGCTTAGGGGTATGCCACCGAAGTGTGGACAGCTTGATGTCAAGGCTGGTGCAATACTTGGTGAGCACTTCCCCGAGAATTGGGTCCCGTTGTCGGTTACAACAACCTCAGGGACACCGAATCTACAGATGATGTTCTTGCGGAGGAATTCCAATGTGTTATGCTCCGTAATTTTTGTCAGTGGGATGGCCTCGACCCACTTAGTGAAGTAGTTGATGTCCACAATGATGAACTTCCTTTGCCCCATAGCAATGGGAAACAGGCCGAGAAGATCGAGCCCCCATTGCGCGAAGGGCCAAGGAGCCTGAAGGGTCTTCAGGTTCGCAGACGGCTAGTGTTGAAGGTTGCTGTGAAGCTGACAGCTTTTACATTTCTTCACAAACTCTAGCGCATCCTTTTTCATCGAGGGCCAGTAGTAGCCATAGCGCATGACCTTGAAGGCTAAGTTTTTTCGGCCTATGTGCGATCCGTAGATCCTGAGGTGGATTTCGGTTAAAGCATAGTCAGCCTCTTCGGGAGTTAGGCATCGGAGGTATAGGGTCGAGTAGCCACGACAATATAGCCGCCCGTCAACTACAGTATACTAGTCGGTCGTCTTCCTGATCCATTTGGCCTTCTCCGCATCCTCCGGAAACGATCCGTTAGCCAAATAACTAAGGTAAGGCGTCATCCAGTTTTCTGCTTCGGAAATCTACATTGCCTCTTATTTCTCGATGCTGGAAGCGTTTAGTATCTCCCGCATATCCCTTGAGTACTGTTTTGAATTTTCGGCTGCAGCTGCTCTATCCAGCTGGTCCGCCTTCCAGTTTTCAGTTTGGGGAACATGGACTAGGGTTAACTTGTCAAAACCCTGGGCGGCCTCCCTTGCCTTTGCCAAGTACTTGGCCAGGTGAGGGTTGTTAGCCTCAAAGCCTCCATTAACCTGGTTAATGATTTGCTCAGAATCGCAGTAGACTGTCAGTCTGTTGGCAGAGCATTCCTTGGCTAATCGCAGTCCGGCTAACAGGGCCTCATACTTGGCAACATTATTGGTTGCCAGAAAATTGAGCCTGAGGGAGTATTTCACCTCAAACCCATCGGGGGTCATAAGGACCACTCCAGCTCCACCGCCCGTGTCCATAGACGATCCGTCCACGTGGAGTATCCATTCTGAAACTCTGTTAAGCAGTTCCGTGCTTTCTTCGAACTATTCCTCGAGAACTGGGGTTGTTGTTTCAACAATGAAATCAGCCAACGCCTGCGCCTTTACAGCAGGCCTGGGCTGAAATTCGATGTTGAACTCGCCTAACTTGATAGCTCATTTTACCAACCATCCAGAAATTTTGGATTTCTGGAGTATGCTTTTCAGAGGCTAGTCCGTGAGGACCACTATTCGGTGGGTCTAGAAGTAGGGCCTTAACTTCCGCGTGAAGAAGATAAGCGCCAAGGCTAATTTTTCAGCCCGCGAGTAGCGAGTCTCTGGGCCGGTTAACGTTTTGCTTACGTAGTAGACCGGCCATTGAGTGTTGGTGTTCTGGCGCATGAGGACAGAGTTGAGGGACGCCTCCGACACTGCCAGGTAAAGGTATAGTTCCTCCCCGGCCTTGGGTGACGCTAACAACCGTGGACTGGCCAGGTACCACTTCAATTCATCAAAGGCTGTCTGGCAGTCTGCCGTCCATTGAAATCCGTTGGATTTCGTCCCTCTAAAGGCCTTAAAGAAGGGCTAGTACTTGTCACCAGACTTCACGAGGAAGCGGGATAGTGCTACCAGCCGTCCAGTCAATCGCTGGACATCCTTTACGCTCCGTGGTGGAGCCATGTCGACAAGAGCCTTGATCTTCTCTGGGTTTTCCTCAATCCCCCTTTGGGAGATGATGAAACCTAGGAATTTACCGGATGCTACTTCGAAGACACACTTAGCCAGGTTCAGCCTCATGTGATGCTTATGGAGCACCTCGAACGACTCTGCCAGGTCATAGATGTGGTCGCTGGTGACCTTACTCTTAACGAGCATGTCGTCGACGTAGACCTCCATGTTGCGACCAATCTGTTTTTCGAATATTTTGTTAACCAACCGTTGGTAGGTCGCTCCAGCGTTTTTCAGTCCGAAGGGCATCACTTTGTAGCAATAGGTCCCCTGATCAGTCATAAACGAGGTGTGTTCCTCATCCTCTGGACTCCTTCATATCTGGTTGTAATCTGAATAGGCGTCTATGAAGTTTAGTAGCTCATGTCCGACTGTCGAGTCGACCAGCAAGTCGATCCTGGGCAAGGGAAAGCTGTCCTTCAGGCAGGCCTTATTGATGTCGATAAAATCGATACACATCTGCCATTTCCCATTACTTTTCTTCACCAGGACGACATTAGAGAGCCAGTCTAGGTAGTGGACTTCTCTAATGAAGCCTGCGTCCAGTAACTTCTTCACCTCCTCTCAGATGGCGATCAGTTTTTCAAAGGAGTGATTCCTCCACTTCTGCCTGATAGGTTTTCGGCCAGGATCAAGCCCCAACTTGTGGATCATCACCCCCGCTGAAATCCCAGGCATGTCCATTGGAGTCCATGCGAAGAGGTCAGCGTTTCGTCGTAGGAATGAGATCAAGTCATCGCACAGTGGTCCGACAAGTGAGCCGCTGATCTGTACACACTTTTCCAGTTCCTACGGGTCAAGTGGGACTAGATCCGTAGCTTCACTGGACTGCGCTTGCTGAAGGGTTGTCTTGTCCCGATGGTCGAGTTTCCCAACTATTCTAGCACTACAACTAGGGGCAACCGGAGACATGTAACAGGTTCGTCTAGTAACCTAGTCGCCTAGCACCTCTCCTACACCGTAAGGCATTGGAAATTTCATATTGTGGTGTGGAATCGAGGTGACCATCCCAAATGCTATCAAGCAAGGTCAGCCCAATATGGCGTTATACACAGAAGGTAGGTCGACCACCAAAAAGGTGAGTGTTCAGTTTACTGTTTTTGGATACGTATTCAAAGTGACCTCAAGTTGGATGGTCCCCTGAACAGGCACAAGCTCGTTGTCAAGGCCATACAATAGTCCCTCGGCAGGTTTTAGTTGATTCTTTTTTAAGCCTAGTTTGAAGAACACATCTAAGTAAAAGAAATCTTTAGAACTTCCATTATCAATGAACACTTACTTTAGTTGGTAGTCGATACTACCATCCGAGACGAGCACGAATACAATAAGGGGATCAGCATGGGGGGATATTACATAAACTAAATCATCATTATTGAAGCTAATGGTGTTATCCACCATTCGTTGCTTCTTCCTCCTAGTTTGCTGTTCCTCGCCGACGGCTGGGCTCTTAGCAGGTCGGGTGGTGATCATGTTAACCACCCCTGCTGCAACCCGATTTCGGAGAGGAGACTGCTCCTGCCCCTCTCTGCTAGCTGCTACAAAGCTCTGTCCAGAATCCCTGATGAACTTGGTGAGGTGCCATCTATGAATCAGCTCCTTGATCTCCCTCTACGGCATCTTACAGTCCTCAGTCGATTGCCCAGCAGAGCGGTAGAAGTCACAGTATTTTGACTGGTTTCCAGAGTCCTTCTTTGGTGGTTTTGGCCACTTCAAGAACTTCTCTCCGCAGATTTGCATGAGGACGTTCGAGCGCATGTCCGTCAGAGGTGTGAAGCTGGTGGGCCTATAGTCTCTGCGTTTCGGGGGCCCAATCTGGTGTTGCTTTCGACGGGAGTGATCACTACCACTGTACTTCCTTTTTCCCTCTCCAGGGAATGATCGAGGCTGATCTGCCCGCTCTGGGCATTTCGCCTCGTTGGCCTCCTCTGCTGTAGCGTAGGCCCGGGTGATAGATTATGCTTACCGGAAGGTTTGGGGATTCATGTGGGCTAGGTTCTTGAAGAAGTCCCCATAGGTCAGTGCGGAGATGAAACTGCCCAATTTTATTTCCTCTATGATCAGGGAAATCCGCCTGTCCTCTACCACAAAGTGGTCCAGGAAGCGCCATGGGTTCTCTCCCAGTTTCTGCTTGATGTGGGAGAGGTGACATGGCTACTTCTCTTCCCGTCGGCTTGAGGCGTATTGAGGCAGGAAGAGATCCGTGAGTTCCCGGAAGCTAGCAATGGTTCCTGAAGGGAGATGATGGAACCAGATTCGGGCATTTCCCTTCAACGTGAGCGGGAAGCAGCGGCACATCGTTGAGTCTTCCAACCATTGTAGACTCAGATGGGTGCGGAAGTGATCTAAGTAATCAACCGGATCATTGCTCCCATCGTACAAGTCAAGGGAAGGCATCTTGAACTTGTTGGGCAGTAGACGGTTCAGGATCTCCGCTGTGAAAGGAGATCGGTCCAAGTCGATAATGTGTTCTTCATCCTAGAACACGCAGTTCCAGATTTTATCCACTCACGGGTCTGCGCCAGTGGAGTTTGCAGATCTTTTGGAGTTGAGGTAAGCCCTCAACTCCGTCTTGTCCCTGGAGGGTCCAGCAGCGGGTTGGCTACTGCCTCCAGTGGACCTGGCAGTCTTGGAGGCTCGCTCTTGGACTGTATGCCCATCTTCTGCCTAAGAGTATAGGGGATTTCTCCTCTCCGGACTTTCTCGCGGAGTTGTGCTCCCGGAGCATTCTCCAGGCCTGTTCTGACCAAGAATGCATGAGGAGGCTGGGACAAGATTGTTCTAAGATCTCTTAGGCTTCTTGACCAACTTCTTTTTCCTCTGGCCACCTTTTTTGGTGGTCGGCACTGGAGCGGCTACCGGAGGAGCCGCCTGCAGTTGCTGCTTGTTTTATGTGCAGAGTATTTGGAGTAGACGATTGTTGGCCTGCATCTGCTCCATCAGCTGCTGGAAGAAGGGCGCTGGCACTCCGTCCATTGTCCTGTTGACCGTGGTACCAGCAGCATGGTCCTGATCGGGATAAGTGACGTCTCTAGCGGGGTCACTAGTTTAGGCTCTTGTGTTCACCATCGCGAATGAATCAGAATGAGTCGGTGAGAAGGAGAGCGTTGTGCAGAGTAGTGGTTGGCTTTTGTAAGCGCTTCCCACAGATGGCGCCAATGATGCGTACCTGGATCCGACTTCGAACAAATTCAGATTTGTTTGGATTATTTGACCCAGCTCCGTTCACTGAGTTCGAATCCTACACACCACTAAAACGAACAAGAGGTCAGCGTGTTGGTAGGAGGTTGTCCCACTGAAAATACTCTGATGCTCAAGTCAGTAAAGCCTTCTAAGCAATGAAGGTAACTGAAAAGCCAAAGAGAGAGAGAGTAAGATGGTTTGGAGTGTCGGCCAATTGAGAATGTGAGTTCTTAATTCCTACTCACACTGAGCGTAAGGAAGCGACGTCCCAAAAGCATAGAAGCTTTAAGAAATGAGTCTCAGAAGGCCGAAGAGGTCTCCAGGAGTCCGGAGGCCTCTAGTGGGATTGGAGGACGAGCGCTTGTGTAGAGAGAAAGAGGAGAGGAGCCTCCATTCAAGCTATGTAAGCGTTCGTGTTGAAGACTGTAGGAAGTCCGTCAGGAAGCTCGTTTTTAGTGTTCTTAGGAAGATAAGTTACAGAGTGAGCAGGAGAGCTTCTGTTTCTGAGTGAGCTTGCGTGTATGCGAATGGGTCTCTTAGGATGCATGCAAGAGAGCGTTTAAGAGTGTATGAAAGCCTGTAAAAGTCTGTAAGAGTCTATGAAAGCATGTAAGAGCATATGTCTTCTAGAACGAAGACCTTAAGCTTTTATGGACAGCAGGAGAACTTCTTCCTCTGGTCAAGGTGGCGTGCTCTTCTTGGACTGACAGTGGCAGCCTCCTTAGAGTTGGTGGGCCTGACAGTCGTAATTTGATAAATTCTCTTTCTGTTGTACAGTGCAATGGATCTTCAAACTGTCTCATGCTTTTGTGACCGTTTTGTTGGCGCTGAGATCATTGCCTCCTCTTTTGGAGAAGATCAACTTTTAGGAGGACATGTGGCCATGAGAAGACCATTTCTTTTCGTGCACATGTTCGCTTGCAGGTTTGGGTCTGGGCTGTAGTAGGTTTGAAGCGTTTTTGGGCCTGCCGCTACAGTGCATCCGGTCAATGCTCGAGTTAACCATCTGCACGCGAGTTAATCGCCTGCTGGAGTCTAGACGGTGAACGCTGACTTTGACCGTCTTGGGCGTTTCAGAATTTGGGTGTTCGCATCCTGTTGGGCTATTTTTTAGTTGACCGTCCAGTAGGCCGTTTTAGGCCTCCGTTGACCTTGGGCCAGCTTATATTCTGGCGCACCCATCACACTATACTTAAATTTAGGTATGAGTTCTTATGAAATTTTACTATAAAATCATGAAAAACTAACAGGCACACTCAATAATATCATTAATACTTCAAAATTATATCAAAGTTGAGTAATAGAACAAGAATTTCTCATAGAAATTAGAAAAGAACATCAATAATAGAAGGAGAAGTATAAAGTACACTTGTCTTCACTCTGATTTATCCAAAATCTAACTTGGATCAACTAAATTTCAACTTCTATGGCCCTCTCTCTCTCCTTTTCTCTCTTCTCCTCATCTACCTCTCTCTCTTCTCTAGAAAGTCTAATAAAAAATTATAGAATCAGCTGGTTGGTCTCTATTTATACTGCACAATGCATGAGCACAAATTCAGGCATGCATCAAGTGACCTAGTGTGCTTAGGCATAGCTTAGGTGTACTGCAGGCGCTGATACCACGGGTTTTGGGGCTGATGTGTGAGTTAGGCCTTCATCAAATACAATCTAATCTACTTTTCACGCACGGGCACGCCTTAGACTCCAATTGAGCATCCCTTACTAGATTTGACTTGGTCCAATTTTAACTCTTTAATTCAATTTTTTATATATTTTAACCTCAATTTTAATTATATTAACTTAATTAACTATAATTATCATAAATTAAGAACTCGGGCCTTACAGCGTTCATGTGCCAATTCGCCTATATAAGGTGCAACATGCACTATTCGACCATTTCGCACAAGAAAGAATACAAAGGAGAGAGAAAGAGAATGGGAAGGAAGAGAGAGAAAGGGGAGAATAGATAGTTCAAAACATCATTTTATCAGATCTACAAGGTTGAAAGTTCAAAACATGCACTATTATTTTACTTACATTGTTTAATTTCCTCGTGCATGTATGTCCCTTTACCGGTTGTTTTAAGGTTCTACTTTAGTTTGGAAAAATATTTGAGGATTTTGTTCATTTTATGAAAAATGAGTTAATATTTTGAAATATTATATTTACGTATCAGTATATTTATAAGAACAAAGTCGTAAAAACCTATATATAGGCATGTGGTATTTATGCATTGTTGTTCCGAGTTAGACTCTATCTTTATTATGTGTTTCAATATGTGACATTTTTCGAGAAAAAAGCTTTGTGATTTGACCTTCTCAAGTGAAAGTTTTGATCTTTTTTTGCAAAATAGAAAAAACTTTGTGATATTTGATATAGAAACCCTCCCCAATTGTATTTTTATGAGAACCATCATAAAATAATTAAACGAAACTAATATATTCAAACATCCTAATATATTATACAGATTTTAGTATTGCACCTATCATCCACAGGTGACAAAAGAAAGTGACGTTAGGTATTATCTATAGGAGATAATATATAATTGGCCCTCCTATGAGTTAAAATAGTAGTGATATAGCCTCAAATTACCAAGAATACGTGTAACCCTTCATCAAGTGAGTCTTTCGATATTTGGTTCTCTAATTTGTATATACTTTGGATTTTGATATGTTTTCATGTATTGATTTGTATTGAGACCTTATTTGAGATTTGTAGGTTCTATCCACAGTTTGGATTTGATTGATCTCATACATTTGGATATATAGTTTCATTTTAGATTATGCAGTTATCTTTGAAATTATGCTTTTGATTACAAGATCATGTTCAAATTTTCGTTGACGAGAATTTTGGATTTGATTATGCAGTTTGGATTTGATTGATCTCATATATTTGGATATATAGTTTCATTTTAGATTATGCAGTTATCTTTGAAATTATGCTTTTGATTACAAGATCATGTTCAAATTTTCGTTGA
The DNA here is from genome assembly GCA_025585075.1 of Nepenthes mirabilis. Classification (NCBI taxonomy): domain Eukaryota; kingdom Viridiplantae; phylum Streptophyta; class Magnoliopsida; order Caryophyllales; family Nepenthaceae; genus Nepenthes; species Nepenthes mirabilis. The sequence continues at coordinate 17,068 of JAODPA010110280.1, forward strand.
CGAGAATTTTGGAATTGTAGTCTGTTGAACTTTAAACTTATATTTTCATTTTCTTATTCCCTTCAAATTAGTGGGCTTTGAATACGATGTAGGGAGATTGGTCACAAATCAGATTGAGGTCTTGCTTATTTTGGTAAGTAAGTATTAGTATTTTGTTCGAATTGTGATCATGTTAATTATATTTTTTGGGTCATTTTGTTGCTTGGTAATTGATGTCATTGATTAGTGTTGGATTTGTGGTCTGTTGATTGTTGTCTTTCCTTGCGACATTGTGGAGCAAGTCTTATTTATGTTATTTGTCTGGATAGATTATCCAATGAAATCCTGTGAATGATTTGTATTTCGATTTATTATTATTAAATATTGAGGTTATATGGTTTGTTGTCAGGTCAAGCCTGAATTTGAAATTTATTTGGTTATTATTTTATATTTAGGATTTAAATTTTTAGGACTGTAATTAATTATAATTGTTAAACCTATTTTGATCTGGGGTCGTGACACATTAACCACAGAATATGAAATTAGTATCAAAAAAGAATAAATTATATTAATGTTCCATAACCTCCAATTCAATTAAATACTTTAGTAGTTTGATCCACTCTCTTTTATATAGTCACAAAGTACCAAGAATATACTCATGCAAATCGAAAAAAATGTAAAGAAAATCATGAATATCAAGAATTAGTAGGAACACTTAAATATTTTATACGGTCACCTTATACTAAAACCACAAAATCATCTATTCATCAAATTTACCTTAATATCTTCTATTTTACTTATCTTTATAATTAATTCATATAAGGAAATGTTTAATGAGCAAATATTTTTCCTTAATTTGGCAATTACCATCTGGCTACTAAGGGGACCATTAGCTCTCTTTTTAAACTATAAAAAATGATTACCGGTATCATTATACTATCCCAACTAAATCTACAATGGTCCAAACAGAATCATAAAATGTCCTTAATATTCATCCTTAATTTAACTTATGATTTCAATACATACACACATACACAATTATATACACACTGTCATATACATGTATATATAAATATATACAACCCACAACCTCTACAAATATACATATATAAATACCTCCTGTATACATTCATATATACATATATATGTACACATATCACTTGCTTACCTACATATGTAAATGCCTGTGTATGTATATATATTTCATTAGCTTCCATATACATACGGGTCAAATACAGCTCCCTTACATCTTCTATGTACAGCATCCTATATATATACACGTATATATACAGCCATATCCATATACATATACACGTAATGCATAACTCTGATATGGCTCAAATACGCTTCCTAATTACCTTTTGCCTTACCAATTTGGATGACCCAAAGAGAGCATGGTGCTCTATTTCTCTTCCCTCTACATTAGCACCAAATCCATGAAATCTAAGCTTTCAAATTCTAACATATAAAACAAAGATTTTGTAGCCTCATTGAATAAATTATTAAGCCCTGATTTAATGTGGAACCATTAAAATTCATGGTCTTTCACCAAATCGATCAGTGGTGCTGTTTTTCCCCTATTTTCACATCCACCAAATTTTTGCCGATTTTTTCAAAATTAAGGCATGCAGGCAGAAAATCAACGTCAACAATAAGAAGGAAAATATTTACTTGCTATAAAAGAAAGGTCATAAATGTTGACTTTTCAGTTTCAAAAAGAAAAATTGAATAATTAGAATTAATGGTCCCTATTTGGTAACCAGTTGCCTTAACTCTCCAGGTAACTGCCCATTAGATAATTTGATAAAAATTATCTATTTATATAGGGTGATTTTGGTTTTATCCCTAAGCCTAATTCTCTGAGTATACACCATCTATAAGGGATTGAAGGCTTAAAAGATCAAAAATCATAAGTGAACATTTTCGTGGAAAAACAGAGTAGAGAAACAATGGTGGGAGGTTAGTCGATCCTTAATTTTATTCTGCATTTTGGTCTTTTTATGGACGATTAGACTGGTTATTTATCTAACATTTGGTATCAAAGACGTTAAACATCTGCCTTGAATCTGTTATGTAGTTTTTTTCATTTTTTCGATTTTTAAAATTTTTAAATTTTCAATTTTTGTGAAGATTTGATGAAAAATAATGTCGAAATCATTAAGAAATTTGATTTTCAATATTTTCATATATTTTACATTAATTTTGGTGTAAAAATGATAAAATTTTTATCGTGTCAAAAATCGGATAAAATTGGGTTTGGGTGAACCGCCAGAGGTTGACAATGACCATATACGACGTCATTCGCTACAATATTGCTACATTAATTTTTTTAAAAAAAAATTTGGCATGCTCTGTCGTCAGCCCACTTTCACGCGTCTGCATACCTACGCATGCGGCTTGGGCCTAGGCGAAACTGCACGGCCCATTCGTCAAGCATTTGTGCGTGGCCTAGAGACTCTGGGCCCAATTCAATAAAATCATGTTTTCTAGCGAGTTGCAGGCGTCAAGTCTCAAACCCAAAAGTTCACGTGTGGGCAAGGAGCAGGCTACGCCACTAGGCCATCGCGCTCTCATTTGTTAATAACATAGGGGCTTTATTCCCTTTATACTATAA
>JAODPA010110291.1:0-19658 GCA_025585075.1 Nepenthes mirabilis
TATACATGTATTTAAAGTCATGTGAAGATTTAAGTTCACAAGAATATAAAAATGTGTATAGTATGCTCAAGAATATAACTATCTATATCTATATCCGAAAAATATGAGAATTATGCAAAGTAGATGAAGGGAACTCCACAATTTGTTACGTTTGATGATTTGTTCTCTAGAGAGTGAGAATTTTGTATAAGATTATGGTGAAACCTTCCCTTAAGAATAAATAATCATGAAATAGGACCAAAGATTTATATTTTAAATGGTAATATTTTTTAACATGCCTTAGGATATTACAGTGGTAAATCAAGAAATCGCCCCAGGCCACAGGGTATGTTATCGTGCCATAAGAATAAGGACTATTGGCTCAATATATCCGAGATTGAAGATACACTGTCTACCATGGGATGTTAAATTCGAGGTACGTGGGTAGGCCTTAGATTGTGTGGCCCGGACACAATCCTTTCCTCGATTTGTTTGCTCTGTTAGTTAGTAAGATCTACTAACCCTGATCCACAAAGATAAAGAGATTTTTACATGTTTTAGAACCTAAAGGAATCATATGTAAAATGTGAAAGAAAAATGAGTTCCGAAATTGTATTTGATCATGCTTTATCTTTATGCATATGTGTTATGCTCCTATTCCCTTTCTCTTGATTTATTTTGAGTATATTAATTATTATCCTTGATTATATTGTGCCTTAATGAGCATTCAACTCACTTCTTGCTTTTTTTTGCCTTCAAATGAATACGAGCTTGTGCTTGATGAGACGGAGTAAAGATTAGCAGTTGGCTAGGTGTCAGACTTGGAGGATGATTTTATAGACGTAGATTTTGTAGTTTTGTACTTATGGAGTACTTTTGTCTATTTTTGAGATGGATATGTATCGATGTATCTGATATATTGATGATGTATAGATTAGTTTAATATCGTTATTTATTAACGATTATATATGCTTCCGTAGGTTATTATAGTTTGATGTTTAGGTACCTAGTGGTATCTCTTATGAACTGACGCTATATCCGGAGATTTGACGTTGGTGCCACAAATGGATGGTGGCAATTTAGATCCTACGTGTGATTATTGTTGTGACATGTATATTATACAAGGATATTGTATAGGTTTATGTTTAATTTGACTGCCATTTTACAGGTAGAACCTTACTAGTTTTCGATTAGAATATGGTTCATCACTATTGGTATTAGAGAAGGAGATGCTATAGGTTTGATCTAAATCTTATGTGAAAGTTTAGGTTAGAGTAAGATAGATTGAATAAGTAGATAAAGGAGTAAGATGATTAAATTAGATCGGATAGTTCTAATTATCCTATTTTAAATAATTTTCGCTAGAACTAAGTTAGGATTAGTATTTGTGTCGAATCGTATAGATTATAGTGTTCTAGTTACTGTCCAAAGTGTGAACTAACCAACATTATTTTTATTTTAGAAAAGATATTAGCAGCTGACTCATGACACCTAGACGAAGAATTGCACATGCTGGTGACCAATTGCGAGATTGAGAGGCAGAGTATATAAATTTGCTTGGAAGAATGGCGGACATTATAAAGTTTATGGTGCGGTGGAAGCCATGATGGACTAAGTACTCACCCAGACTGGGAGTAGGGATACTTGAAAAACATTGCAAGTGAGATGGATAGGGTGGAATCAGCGGCTCAAGGTCAATATAACTTGGAGTCAATTTTTGGTGTTAGAGAATCCAAGGATATCAATTTACGATCAATTTAATAATAATTAAGTGCTTGAATTTTTAGGTGGCATGATCCTACAGAAGTTAAAATGTGAATCCTGAGAGTTAAAATGGGGTTTGCGATGACCCAATGTCCGGAAGAAAATAAGGTAATGTTTGTCTCATATAAATTCAAAGGAGAAAATAAGGTGATGAGAAAAGGGTCATGGGTTGGGAGGATATAGAGATATCATAGAATATGTTTGTGGATACTTAATATTTTTTGATGAGTTTTTGGGAGCATATTTCAAGTTGTAGACAGTTCGAGTACATGATTAAGGATTATCCTTATCCCATAGGTCAGATAGTAAAGAAGCCTAGTTGCTTAGATTGGGGTTTTACGGTGATGGCACAAGGTGCAGAGGTATCGTCCACCATGGTGGAAGGTAGAATTTTTTAAAAAAATTTTGACATTTCAGTATATGCATTATTTTAGATTCTGAATCTATATTTTTATTTGTGTCTTCTAATTTTATTCATTTATTCGAGGATCATAGACTTTGTACTAGTTGTATCGAGGTTTAAGACATTTTCTTGGGTTCGTAAATATAATCAGTTAGGCTGATTTGATTGCTTTGTGGTGTCGAGGTTTGATATGCTATTGGGGGTGATATGACTGGTAAGTCACCATGCTAGTATGAATTATATTGGTAAGAATATTTTATACTTTATAATTGAGTTGTGAAATTTTGAGTTTGAGGCAAAGTTGATTGAGTAACGATGAAATAAGTATTGTTGTGCCTACAAGTCGTTTAACGAGGATATAAGTTTAGTTTATTTAGCATATGAGAGCACATCTAGAAGTCATCTTGTGGCCACTAAGAATTTTTCGGTTATGTAAGTATTCGAGGATGATTCGTGGAAAAGAGGATTGGGTTGGTCTACCTTTTGATTGGTAAGTCGAGATTGCTATCAAGGTTGTGTCAAGATCAACGATGATTTTTTAGGATTTCGTATAGAATTAAAAAAGTATCAATTGGGTGTCCATTGTGGGATGCTTTAGAACCTTTGGGGTGATTAAGATGAACCAATGAGGTTACTTGTGGATAATTAAGAGTTGTGCCCATGGCAGCATTCAAGATACAATCGTTAAAAGGTCTGATAATGCCATTTAGGTTTGTAGGTTTATTAGAATTTTTGTGAATTTTATGGAGTGGATCTTCTGGTCGTATTTAGGTCAATTTTGTGAGGGCCTCATCGACGAATTCAAGAAATTATTAGGTGGTATAAACTTTGTTTGTGGACTGTATCATGGATTGTAAAAGGTAGTTAGCCGTGTGCTCAATTGAGAAAAGAATATGAGTTTGATTAAGAGAAGTGTTATATTGGGTATGTGGTTTCTTCGACAGCATGATTGTGGTGGGTCTGTAGATCATTGAAGCGGTGGCTTATTAGGAAAGATTGATTAATGTCACAAAAGTGTATGGTTTTCTTGAGTCTAGCTAAATCTGATAAGTTATCTGTTAAGTGCTCCTCAAGGATCATAGCATCCATGGGTCGATTGGTTTGAAAACGATCAATATTCGTCAGAATGAGATATGTGAGGAGAGCTTTCAAGGAATGAATGGTAAATTGTCAACCATATTGTTTGGGTTGATCCCTGATGGATCCAGTAAATTATAATAAAATGTGATACTTTTGAGAAAGATTTAGGATTGTGTTTTCCTACATCGTATATGAGTTGTTGCCCTTGAGTTAAGTTGGTAGAAAGTTTATGATCAGGATTACTCCACCCATGGTTTAGAGTTAGCAGTTGAGATCTTTACTTTGAGAATTTATAGATGTTGCTTACGAAGTAGTAAATATGGGTAACTAAATTAATATAAGTCGACCGAGATCTAAAGACATGGAAAAAATAGATTTAAGGGCTCAGGACCTAGAATTGGCAGAATCGGGAACCGATGTTATAAACCATGAAATATTAATCTGTGAATAAGATTTCAAGTTTTAAATTATGATAATCTTGATTTATTTAGCTAAAATTATCAAAATTAGAGTCTAAAGATGTGAAATATTGGGTTAGAATGGTAGAAACGGGTTCCAAACAATGAAAACGCGAAGCTGGCTTGCTGCAGTCTTGACACAGGCCTGACCCGCACCCGCCATGAGCTTGAGCGTGGGTGAGCGCCAATTCTAGGGCAGGCACACCTGTTGCGCGCCGCGGACGGCGCTTAAGCACCAGTCCTTGTAAAAGCTGCATATGGTTCTTTTAAACCGTTGCGGAACACGGTTTGGAAGGGAGAGCAGCAAAAGGCATGGGTAGAGAGAGAGAGAGGGAGGAAGAAGAGAGAGAGGAGCAAACGAAGGCCCTCAGGTTTGATTCCGACTTTGAGCTAGTTGGAGAAATCGTAGAGCCGGTAAAGACAAGGGCATCTATACTCTTTTCTTTTGTTCTCTTTAATTTTCATTCGATCCCATTTGGGTATTATTATCCCAATACCCAACCCATGCATGTATATATGATATCTATGCCTTGATTATGCATATATATGAATTTTATGTCCAAACTTGTAGAAATTAATCTATTACCGCATTCAAACTCTAACCCCACACCCGGACGATTTCAGGCTCCGATTTTTGGGACTTTTGTATAAATTGAGACTAAAATGTCATTACCCATATCTTATATAAGTTATTTTATCAATTGGATACCTGATTTGGTGGATTTATGCGAATTTTCATTTGCGAAACCCTAGACCCACGCCCGAACCTCGTTTAGGCATTTACTTTAAAATTTATGCATAAATTGGCTTGACATTATGATTACCCATATCTTGGACTTAGTAATTTACCCATTGGATGTCTAAAATTTTGAGAATCGCCCGATTATGCACGATGTGCACTGTTCACTATAGCGAGTACTGTTCACCCGAGCCCTTTGGTAAATTATGTATAATTTTTGCATTATTTAATTGTTTATTAAGTCGTATATATATTTGCATATGTTTAATCTTGTAATCCGAAAAATATTGTGTTAAGTAATTGTGAAAAAATTATCATCCAGAAGTTTCAAAACCTCATGACCCGATGCGGTAATGATTTTCTAATCATTCCAAAGTGTGTTTATCTTAAGTCATGTGAAGACTCAAGCCCATAAAAAATATAAAAATGATAAATGTATATGGAGGGAATGCCACAATATGTGATATGAATGATCCGTTCTCCCGGTGTGAGAATTATGTGAAAGAAGTATAGTAGACCTTCCCTCAAATGAAGAAGAAATTATGAAACTAGGACCATAGATTATGTTACAAAGGGTAATATCCCTTGCCATGACATGGGTATTACAGTAGAGACTCGATGATTATATTGGCCGTGTATCCTAACCGCTCATTGGAACAGGTGATACTCTTAGCAAGCCTTAGGATATTACTGCGAAAGGAAGAGTTCTATCCCTTAGTCTCGGAGGTATATGTGGGGACATAGATGATGGCTGAGTAGTTACAGACCTAAAATATAGCCAATATGATATGTGATAGTCAAGTAGTTACAGGCTTAAAATACAGTCGATATGATAAATAATTGCCGAGTAGCTGTAAGCCTAAAATATAGTCAATACTTTAGAATGTATAGTTTAAAGCATTCCTTTCCTTATTCTCCCATACCTTTAACCAGTAAGGCCTACTAGCCCTGGTTTATAAATATGAGTAATTATATATAATTTACATCCCAAATAGAAATAGGATAAAATATGAGAAGTCAATCATATTCTGAAAACACACTCGATCATGTTTTATGTTTACGCATCCTCTTTATACTCATATATCTCTCTTTTACTTTATTTTGCATATATCGTTATTGCCTTGAGAATATTGTACTTGTTAAGTTTTTAGCTCACCCTTACTTCTCCTTATCTCCAGATTAGCACAGGTCTATTATAACCGTTGGGATAATGCAGAGATTGGAAGTGGACTAAGTTTGGATTTGAAAGATCACATCAAAAACTTAGAAATTGTAGTTTTACTTATGTCATGGGAAATATATATGTTTAGATTTAATTGAACATATTAATGTATATTGTACAAAATGATTGATATACAGATAGTCTAATTTCTACTGTCTTTTGGATTTATTTATGCTTTCATAAGATATTATGGTTTGTAATAGGTACCTAGTGGCATCTTTTTTTGGCCGATATTGTATTTAGATACACAATGTTGGAGCCACAACTAAGTAGTGACATTTGGATCCTGTGTAGTTTTGTATTATTATTGTATGTTATCAATAGTTGGGATTTTTGGATGTATGATGTATTGTATAGGAAATTGTACCAGTTGTTGTATCAATTTGATAGCTGTATTATAAACGAAACTCTACCAAATTTTTTATAGAAAATATAGTCCATCACAGTTGGTATCAGAGAAAAGAGATGCCTTAAGCTTTATTTGAATCATATGCGAAAGCTTCAGATAGATTAAGATTGATCAGATAAGTAGACGTAGGCATAGAAAAATCAGGTTAGACTGGGTAGTTCTAGCTATCATGGTGGGTTAGCTTAGGCTTGAACTAAGTTAGAATCAGAGAATGAGTTCGGTTGTTGACTTTATAAGGTTCTAGTTAGTATCTAAAGTACAACCTAACTTGTGTTGTGTTGCCTTCAGATAGGATGTGAGTATCCGCTATGGCTCCTAGACAAGGATTTACTCGTGGTAGTGATTGATTGTGAGGTCGATAGGAGCTGTAGGGTGGCACCTTGATGTTTGGATTTGATTGGTACCGATTTGGTAATGCCTAAGCGTCAAAACTTTTGGGTAGTTCAGACCCTATAGAGGTTGTGATGCGGATCCTAAGAGTTAAGATGATGTTATGATCATCTAATGTTCGGAAGAAGATAGGGTAATGTTGCCCCTGTCAGATAGGAGGTGAAGTCAACCTTAGGTGATTAATGTGAAAAAGAATAATGGGTCTCAAGAGTAAAGAAATATTAGCGGATATGTTCATGATGCTTTATGGATGAATGCCTTATTTTAGTGGAATTTTTAGGAGCATGTTTCAAGTGTGGAAAGTTCAACCGCATGATTAGGAGTTGCCCTTATTCCGTAGGTCGGACAGTAAATGAGCCTAATGCCGTAGATCAAGGCTTTCCAATGATGGCACGAAGTATAGAAGTGTCATCCATCATAGTGAGAGATAAGCCTTCTGGCTCTTGATACTTCGATATATGCGTTACTTTGGGATCCAAAAATCTATATTTTATTGGTGTTTATCTGAGGATCGTAGGCCTACAATATTTTTTTTGGTCTATAGATATGATTGGTTAGGCTGATTTAATTACCTTGTGACGTTAAGGCTTAATATGATTTTGAGAACGATATAGTTAGTAAGATGACATGCAAGTGTGAGCTATGACGGTAAGGATATGACACCTTGTAATCAAGTGGAAAGGTTTGGATATGAGGCATCATTGTCAGAGTGGTAACGCAATCAATATTATTTCGCCTGCAAATTGTTTGATTAGGATTTGTGCCAAGTTTAGCTATCATATGAGGTCACACTTAGGAGTCATCTGGTAATCACCAAGGTGTTTAGATAGTGTAAGTGTTTGAGGATATTTTTTAGAGAAAATGGTCAGCCCAAATCATCTCCTGATCGTTAAATTAATGGTTGTTGTGGAGTGTGCCATGATTGGCACCAAATTTTGAGGACTTTATATCGAACCAATAAGGCATCGGCTAAGTATTTTGCTGTAAGGTGCTTCAGTGCTTTTTGGAATGGCTTCATTAATGAATTCTTAAAGTCAATAGGGTGTGAGAACCCCAATTTAGGATCATATCTTGGATTGCAAAAGACGGATAGCCGTATGCTCAACTATTAAAGGGAGGTAAGTTTGGGAGAAGTGTTATGTTGGGCATGTGGTTTCTCAGATAGCAGAAATGCTATTCCTTAGAGTCTGAAGCGATGGCTAATTTGGAGAAAGATCGATGGATGTCTTGTAGATGTGTTTCATTCTTGGGTCTAGCTAAACTCAAAAGGGTAGTTCGATAAGTTTTCCTCAAGGATTGCGGCGCCATAAAGCATTTGACTTGAGACGACCAGCATCCGTCGGAATAGGCCATGCGAGGGTAGCCTTCAAAGAATTGAGGATTAGATGTTAACTTTATTGTTTGGGATAACCCCTGATAGGTCTAATAAATTATGGTAGGATGTGATCCTTTTGAGAAAGCTCTAGGATTGTATATCCCTTGACTTGTATAGGTGGTTGCTCTTGGTTAAGAAGATATAAAACCTATGACCAGAATTACTTCACCCATAGTTTGGGGCTAGCCATTAGGGTCCTTACTTTGAGGATTTATAGGTGTTGCTTATAGGGGTAGCAATTGTCTAATGAACCCTAAAGGATTAGAGGTTGTCTCGTAGAAAGAGATGACTATATGACCATGCAAATAGGTTGATCTGCCTGAGAATTTGAAGGAGTAATTTGGTATCCTTTAAGGAAGGTAAACCCTATTGCAAATAATCGGACGCTAGGAATTTTCGGTGGGGATATGTCTTGATGCTTTATAAGAGATGTTTTAGGGTGAATCTCGAGTAGCTCTTAATATTCAAGCGAATGGGATGCTTTGCTTTTGGTTTTTAGAAGGAAGAGTTTTATTCGTAGACTTGAAATTTTGGAACTTTGGGAAGAGAAGCCCTCATCATTTTGGTTTTCAGGATTTTAAGGGCGACAAGAATTAAGGATACCATTAGGATATCGTGGAATTGGAAAACTAGGGTAACCTATCCATCGTGATTTTGAGGAAACGTTGGAATAGGATTGGTTGGCTTGCCGATATGTCGACGAGAGGATAAGTTTAGTAACTATTTGAGTTTGAGGTTTTTTCGTGATTTCTTCAATTACATTGCCTAGGTTGATTGTAATCTAAGGAGTATGGGCTTTGCCTTAATCGTATTGCTGTTCTTAAGATTTTCCTTAGGTTGTCAGCTGCAATATAATCCAAGTGTCTAATATGAATCAATGAGTCGTGGGTGGCAAAAGAATTTTTGTTATCCTAATAATGGTTAATCAGAGTAGTACAGTAGAAGCATGTAGGCCCTTGGCTTAGAAATTTTGGGATGGGGCTAAGATTCCAAGGAGAGATCCTTCTTGAGACATAAGAGGTATCGAGGTGAGAACCTATTCGTCCATTTGGGATTTTGTGTTAGGTCAGAGAGAGAGCCAATAATTGGGCTTACCTTTGAATTTGGGTGGATTATTATGATGTCTCCTATTTACCGATAATTGAGGAAGTAAATTTGTGATCAAGATAACCATTGTAAGAGCTTAGGAATTTTTCTTATGGTAAGGTTTCAATCCCGATTATGAATCGTGATAATTCAATGGTTAAAGTCCCATAAGAATAACCGTCTCTCCAAGGAAGTGAATTGGGAGTATGTAGGTGAAATTTGGATGGTCTACTCCTCTATTGTTAAGTTTTAAGGTTTATTAAATTTCAAGAACAAAATTTCTATAAGTAGAAGAGAGTTATAAGGTACCAATTTTTAGAACGTAGTAAATATGGGTAATTAAGTTAATATAAATTGACCGAAGTCTAAGGACACGAAAAAAATGGATTTAAGGGTCAAAGGCCCAGAATTGGCAGAATCGAGAACCGGTGTTATAAACTATGAAATGTTAATCCGTGAATCTGACTTTAAGTTTTAAATTATGATAATATTGATCTATTAAGCTAATATAATTAAAATTAGAATCCAAGAATATAAAATATTGAGTTAGAATGGTCGAAACGGGTCTCAAACGATGAAAACACGAAGTTGGCTTGCTGCAAGCTTGACACAAGCCTGACCCGCGCCCGTCGTGGGCCCGAGCACCAGGCGAGCACCAATTCAAGGGCAGGCGCACCTGTTGTGCGCCACGGAGGGTGCCCAAGCATCAGTCTGCATAAAAGCCGCATATGGTTCTTTTAAATCGTTGTGGGACTTGGTTTGGAAGGGAGAGTAGTAGAAGGCATGGGTAGAGAGAGAGAGGGGGAGGGAGAAGAGAGAAAGGAGCAAACGAAGGCCCTTGGGTTCGATTCCGGCTTTGTGCTAGTTGGAGAAATCGTAGAGCGGGTCGAGGCAAGTGTATCTATACCATTTTCTTCTATTCTCTTTGATTTTCGTTCGATCCCCTTTGGGTATTATTGTTTCGATACCCAACTCATACATGTTTATGTGATACCCATGCCTTGATTATGCATATATATGAATTTTATGTCTAAATTTGTAAAAATTGACTGATTACCATACTCAAACCCTAACCCCATGCTCGGATGATTTTGGGCTCCGATTTTTGGGGTTTTTGCATAAATTGACACTAGAATATCATTGCCAATATCCTATATAAATTTTTTGTCAATTGGACACCCGATTTGTGGATTTATGTGGATTTTCATTTGTAAAACCCTAGACTCAAGCCCGAACCTCATTTAGGCATTTATTTTGAAATTTATGCATAATTTGGCTTGATATTATGATTACCCATATCTTGGACTTGGTAATTTACCCATTGGATACCCGAAATGTTGAGAATTGCCCGATTATGCACAATGTGCACTGTTCACTGTAGCGGGTACTGTTCACCTGAGCCCTTTGGTAAATTATATATAATTTTCATATCATTTAATTGTTAATTAAGTTACATATATATTTGTATATGTTTAATTGTGTAATCCAAAAAATATTATGTTAAGCAATAATGAAGAATTATCGTCCGGAAACTCTAAAGTCACTCACCCGATGTGGTAAAGATTTTCTAATTGTTCCAAAGTATTATGTTAAATTGTGTTTATGCTTAAGTCATATGAAAACCTAAGCCTATAAGAAATAAGAAAATTATAAATGTATACGGAGGGATTGTCACAATATGTGATATGAATGATCCGTTCTTTCGGTGCGAGAACTATATGAAAGAAGTATGGTGGACCTTTCCTCAAATGAATAAGGAATCGTGAAACTAGAACCATGGATTATGTTACGAACGATAATATCCCTTGGCATGACATGGGTATCACAATAGAGACTCGAGGATTACACTGTCCACTTATTAGAATGGGTGATACTCTTGGTAAGCCTTAGAATATTACTGTGGAAGGACGAGGACTACCCCTTGGTCCCGAGGTACATGTGGAGACATAGATAATGGCCGAGTAGTTGCAGGCCTAAAATGTAACTAATATGATATGTAATGGCCGAGTATCTGTAGGCCTAAAATGTAGCCGATATGATAAATTATGACCGAATAGTAGCAGGCCTAAAATGTAGCCGATGTTTTAGAATATGTAGCTTAACACATTCCTTTCCTCATTCTCCTGCACCTTTAACTAGTAAGGCCAACTGGCCCTGGTCCGTAAAGATAAGTAATTATGTATAATTTACATCCCAAAGAGAAGAAGGATAAAATATGAGAATTCAATCATATTCTATAAGTACACTCGATCATGTTTTATATTTACACATCCTCATTATGCTCATATATCTCTCTTTTATTTTATTTTGCATATATCGTTATTGCCTTTATACTTGTTAAACTTTTAGCTCACCCTTACTTCTCCTTGTCTCTAGATTAGTACAGGTCTGTTATACCTATTAGGATAACGTAGAGATTGGAAGTGGACTAAGTTTAGATTTGGAAGATCACGTCGAAGATTTAGAAATTGTAGTTTTACTTATGTCATGGGAATTGTATATGTTTAGATTTCAATTGAACTTATTAATGTATATTGTACAAAATTACTGATGAACAGATAGTCTAGTTTTCGCTATCATTTGAATTTATTTATACTTCTACAGGATATTATGATTTGTAACAGGTACCTAGTGGCATCTCTCTTTGGTTGATATTGTGTTCAGATACACAATGTTGGAGCCACAACTAAGTAGTGGCATTTGAATCCCGTATAGTTTTGTATTGTTGTTGTATGTTGTCGGCAGTTGGAATTTTTGGATGTATTATGTATTGTACAGGAGATTGTACATGTTTTGTATCAGCTTGACGGCCGTATTATAGATTAAACTCTGTCAAATTTTCAATAGAAAATACAGTCCATCACAGTTATTGTCTAATTGATTCTAAAGGACTGAGAAATAGTTTTGCAAGAAGAGATGATCATGTGATAGTGCAAGCGGCTAAATCTACTTAAGAATTGTTAAGATGAATCTTAGTATCTTTCAAGGAAAGCGAATATTATTGCTGATAATCTATTGTCGAGAGTCTTCAGATTTGGTATATCTTCAAAGCTTCATCAGAGATGTTGAAGGGTGAGCTACGAGCAGATCCTAATATTTGAGTAAATGGGATGCCTTGCTTTTGGTTTTTGGAAATAAGTGTTCTATCCGAAGTATTGAGGTTTTGAAATTATGAGATGAGAAACCATTGTGGTTTTGTTTCTGGGTTGTTCGGACGGTGAGGTTTATGAGTGCTATTTGGACAATTGTGGATTTGGCTAATAAGGATGGCCCATTTATCACGAATTCGGATAATACATTCGGATTAAATAAGTTAACTCATCAGTATGTCAACGAGATAATAAATTTGCTGAGTATTTGAATTTTGAGGCTTTGGTAGTGTCTTGAGGTTGTGCTAGAAATTTTTGGGTAATTGCTTCAATTAAATTTCCTAAGTTGATTGTAATTTGAGGATTATGGGTTTGCCTTAGTTGTATTGATACCTTTGAAATTTTCTCAGGTCTATAGCGGCTATGTAACTTAGGCGTCTGATGTGAATTAATAGATATGAGTTATAAGAGGATTTTAGTATGCAATTAAATGATCAATCAGAGTAACTCAGTAGAAGCGCATGTACCCATATATTTTAAGATTCAGTTTGAGATTCAAAGTGAGTGATCTTTTTCGAGGCCTAGGATGAATTGAGGTAAGAGTTTATTGGTCCGTTAGAGATTTTGTAATAACTTGGAGAAGTAGTCAATAAAAAACCTTGCCTTTGAATTTAACAGATTATCATAATGTCTTCCATGTATCAATAATTGAGGAAATAAGTATGTGATCGAGCTAAGCTATTATGGAAGGTTAAGAATTCGTCTTATGATAAAGATTCAATTTAGATTTTAGATAGAAGGTATCAAGTATTGAGAACTAGGATAATTCAATTCGTTAAGGTTTTCTAGGAAAAATCATTTAATCAATGATGTGACTTGGGAACGTAAGAAAGAAATCTGAAAGGATTATTCCCAATCGTTAAATTTTAAGGTTCGCTAAATTTCGAGGATGAAATTTCTATAAGCATTGTAAGGCATCAATTTCTAAAACATAATAAATATGAGCAACAAAGTTAATATAAATAAATTAATGTCAAAAGACATGGAAGAAATTAGATTGAAAAGTCCAAAGACTTAGAATTGACAAAATCGGTAACCGACGTTGTAAACCATGAAAAGTTAATTCATAAATAAGATTCAAGTTTTAAATTATGATAATCGTGACTTATTAAACTAATATAACCAAAATTAGGGTTCAAGGATGTGAAAAATTAGGTTAAAAGGATCGAAAAGGGTCCCAAATAGCACGTGCGCAAAGCTGGCTCGTTGCAAGCTTACCCTAAGCCTAACCCGTGCAAAACGCACATTCGAGCCCCCTCTAGAATGTCGATTCCAGGGGAGGGGCGCCCAAAGCGTGCCCGATGTGTGCTCGAGCGCTAGTTTGGCTATTTAAGCACGTACGACTTCTTTCTTTCGTCATTTTGTAGAGATCAGAGAGAGAGGAGAGAGAGAGCATGGAGAAGAGAGAGAGGAGGAGATCGAGGCTCTCAAGTTTGTTTTCGGCTTAGAGCTCGTTAAGGAAATTGTAAATTGAGCTAAGGTAAGTGCACCCATATACTTTTCTTTCTCTTATTGTACTTTTTGATCCGTTTTCTTTGGATATTTTTGTTCTGATATCCGTCCAAATATATATTTTATGATACTCATATCTTTATCATACCTATAAGTTAATTTTACATCTGATTTCTACATTTTGCACGGTATTATGCTCTAACGAAACCCTAACCCCATGCCCCTCCTTTTTACCCGTTTATTTTGAGATTTTAGTATGATTTGGCTTTAGAAAATTTGAACCCTAGTTTGTGGACGTAATTATTTAATGTTTATTTAAATACATTTTGTATATGATATTTTGTATGCTCCGAAAATTATGTGGGGAACCTTTTGTAAAGAAATTTATGATCCAAAAGCTCTAAAGTTATGTTTGTCTCATTGTGGTGAGAATTTTTTAAATTCTTCAAGTTTTATATTAATTTGTGCATGTATTTAAAGTCATGTGAAAATTTAAACTTATAAGAATATAAAAATGTGTATCAGTATACTCAAGAATATAATTATCTATATCTATATCTAATAAATATGAGAATTACGCAAAGTATATGAAGGAAACTCTACAATTTGTTATGTTTAATTATTTATTTTTCAGGGAGTGAGAACTTTGTATAAGATTATAGTGGAACCTTCCTTTAAGAATAAGTAATCATGAAATTAAACCAAGGATTTGTATTTCAGAGGGTAGTATTTTCTAACATGTCTTAGAATATTTCAGTGAAAAATCGAGGAATTGTCCTAGGCCACGGGGTATGCTATGGTGGCATAAGAATAATGACTATTAGCCTAGTATATCTAGAATTAAAGATATACCATCTACCACGAGAGGTTAAATTCGAGATACATGGATAGGCCTTAGATTGTGTGAACTGAGCATAATCCTTTCCTCAATTTGTCTGCTCCGTTAACTGATAAGGCCTACTAGCCCTTATCTGCAAAGATAAAAAAAATTCTGTATGTTTTAGAACCTAAAGGAATCAGACATAAAATATGGAAGAAAAATGAGTTTCAAAATTGTATTTGATCATATTTTATATTTATGCATCTGTATTATGCTCCTTTTCCCTTTCTCTCGATTTATTTTTAGTATATTGATTATTATCCTTGATTATATAAAGATTATGCCTTGCTAAGTATTCGGCTCACTCACTGTTTTCTTACCTTCAGATGAGTACAAGCTTTTGCCTAATGAAGCAGAATAGAGATTAGCAGTTTGCTTGACATCGGACTTGGAGGATGATTTTGTAGACGTAGATTTTATGGTTTTGTACTGTATGGAGTACTTTTGTATATTTTTGAGATGGATATGTATCGATGTATCTGATATATTGATGATGTATAGAATTGTCTAGTTTTACTGTGTATTGATGATTGTTTATACTTTCGTAGGTTAGTATAGTTTGATGTTTAGGTACCCAGTGATATCTCTTATAAACTGACGTTGTATCAGGAGATATGATATTGGTACCACGAATGGATGGTGGCAATTTGGATTTTGTGTGTGATTGTTGTTGTGATAAGTATATTTTATAGGGATATTATACAGGTTTATATTTAGCTTGACAGCCATTTTATAGACGGAACCTTATCGATTTCTGGTTAGAATTTGGTCCGTCACAACTAGTGTTAGCATAGGCTCTAGGAGACTGCCAAAGAAGGCCAAGTAGTCAAATCAGGAAAAGAAGGCTAGTCAGCTCGTACCATCCTCAAAGATTTCAGCAAATCCCTATCAACATTGTGGAAAACAACATGGAGATAAGCCCTGTTATAAGTTGTTGGGCATGTGATTTAATTATAAAAAAGCGAGATATTTGATTAAAGATTGTCCCTATCTGAAGAGGGCCCTAGTGTCCAAGCCCACTGTCTCGGGCAAGTCATACGTGGTGACTACTGAGAAAGCTAAGGTATCAGATAGCGTAGGGGAAGATAAGACTTTAAAATTTTAACATTTTAGCACATGTATTATTTTGGATTTAGAATCTGTATTTTTATTTGTGTTTTCTAAGTTTATTCATTTATTTGAGGATTATAGACCATATACTAATTGTATCAAGGTCTATGACATTTTCTTGGATCCATAGATATGATTGGTTGGGTTGAGATGATTACATTGTGGTGCCGAGGTTTCACATGATATTAGAGGTAATTTGGTTGGTGAGTTGCCATGTTAATATGAATTGTGTTGATAAGGATATTATACTTTGCAATCGAGTAGTAAAATTTTGAGTATGAGGTAGAGTTGATCGAGGGGCAATAAAATTAGTATCATTTTGCCTGGAAGTCATTTAATGAGGATATGTGTTGAGTTTATTTAGCAAATGAGACCACATCTAGAAGTCATCTTGTGATCACTAAGAATTTTTAACTGTATAAGTATTCAAGGATGTTTCTCAGATGAAAAGATTAGGCTGGTTTATCTTTTGATAGGTAAATCGAGGTTACTGATAAGATTACATTGGGATCAGCACCAATTTTTAAAGATCCTGTATAGAATTAAGGAAGTATCGGTTGGGTACCCGTCGTGGAATGCTTTAGAACCTTTGGGGTGAGTAAGATGAACTGATGATGTTACTTATGGATAACTAAAAATTTAGGTTGTTTGAGAGACGAATGGTTTGATAAGCAGGCATTGGAAAAATAAATAAGAGACTCGTTCGATCTATTATAAGGGCTTGGTGTTTTCCAATATCGATATGTGTCCTAGTGTTGTCAATTGTGGATAATCAAGAATTGTGCCCACAATAGCTTTTAGAATTAAGATATAGCCGTTACAAGTCCCGGTAATAACTTTTGGGTTCGTGGTTTCGTTGTCCTTTTTGTGGATTTTATAGATTGGATCTTTCGACTATATTTAGGGTAATTTTTGTGAATGGGTGTTAGCTATATGATCAATTGAGAAAAGAATGTGAGTTTGGTTGGAGGAAGTGTTATGTTGGGTAGGTAGCTTCTTCGGCAGTATGATTGTAAGTCTGTAGACCAATGTAGCGGTGGCTTATTAGGAAAGATTAATTAATATTACGAAGGTGTGCATTTTTCTTAAACCTAGCTGAATCAAATAAGTTATCCGTTAAGTGTTCCTCGAGGATTGCAACGTTCGTGGAGCGTTTGACTTTGAAACGATTGGTATTTGTCGGAATGAGATATGTGAGGATAGTTTTCAAGAAATGAAGAGTAAATTGTCAACCATATTGTTTGAGTTGATCCCTGATGGATCAAGTGAATTGTAGTAGAACGTGATGCTCTTAAGAAAAATTTATGATTGTAATCTCCTACAGCATGTGTGGGTGGTCGCCCTTGGGTTAAGCCAATGGGAGGTCTATAATTAGAATATCTCCAAACCATGAGTCAGCGGTCAAGATCTTCTCTTTGAGGATTTATAGGTGTTTCTTATGAAAATAGCTACTGTTTAATGATTCTAAAAGTCTGAGAAATTGTTTCGTGAAGAGGGGATGATCATGCGATTGTGCAAGTGGATAAATCTACTTAAGGACTATGACAGTGGATCTCAGTGTCTTTTAAGGAAGCAAATATTATTGCCAATAATTTGATGTCGAGAATCTTCGGATTGGGTATATCTTTGATGCTTCATAGGGAATATTGAAGGGTGAACCGCGAGCAGATCCTAATATTTGAGCAAATGAGGTGCTTTGCTTCTAATTTTTGGAGAATGAATTGTCTTCAAAGTATTGAAGTAAAGAAATTATGAGATGAGAAGTCCTTATGGTTTTGTTTTGGGGTTGTTAGTAGGCAAGGATTTTGGGTGCTATTTGGATAATTATGGATTGGCTAATAATGATGACCTATTTATCGCGAATTTGGATGATACGTTCGGATTGAATAAGTTAGCCTGTCGGTATGCCAACGCGATGATAAGTTTGTTGAGTATTTAAACTTTAAGGCTTTGGTGGTGATCTGAGGCTGTGCTGAAAAGTTTTGGGCAATTGTTTCAACTGTGTTTCCTAATCTAATTATAGTCTGAGGATTAAGGGCTTTGCCTAAATTGTATCAGTATCTTTGAAATTTTTCTTAGGATTACAATTGCTATGTAACCTAGGTGTCTGTTATGAATCAATAGATATGAGTTGCAAGAGGATTTTTAGTGTGCAAATAAATGGATAATCAGAGTAACACAACTAAAGCGTTGAGCCTATATATATTATACAGTTCGGTCTAAGATTCAAAATGAATGGTCATTTTCGTGGTTTAGGACGAATTAAAGTAAGACTTTAATAGTTCATTTAAGATTTTGTATTAAATCGAAAAGGTGGTTAATAAATTCTCTTGCCTTCAAATATGGGGGACTATTATGATATCTTCCATGTATCGATGATTTAGGAAGTATGTGATCAAGTTAAACCGTTGTAGGAGATTAAGAATTTTCTTATGATAAGGTTTCAATTTAGATTTTCTAATAAAAAGTATCAGATATTAGGAATCAGGATAATTCAATTGGTTAATATCCTCTAGGAAAAATCAACTAATCAATTATGTGACTTAGGAACGTGAAGAAGGAATCTAAAAGGATTTTCTCCGATTGTTGAATTTTGGAGCTCATTAAATTTTAAGGATGAAATTTTTATAAGTGAGGAGAATTGTAAAATACTTATTTTCAAAATATAGTTATTATGAGTAATTAAGTTAATATAATTAAAATTAGACCTAATTTATGCGAGGAACTAAGTTTCGAACGTGGAATAGGAAGAAGGTGGAGGACGCCCGCTAGGCGCCCGAGGTAGCGCTGGAGCGCCCAATCCGGTGGAGTGGCGCCTGCCAGCCACTCATGCGCCGGTAGGAGGTGCCAATTCTAGGGCATCGCACTTGTTACACACTGGCGGCACGCTCGAGCACCTGTTCTAGTGCTGCCGCACCTAATACTCGTTTGACTGGTGCTCGAGTGCTAGTCTGTCTATTTAAGCGCACACGAACCTTCTTTCAGTCATTTTTCAACAGATGAAAGAGAGAAGAGAGAGAGAGCATGGAGGAGAAGAGAGAGAAGAAGGGTTCGAGACTTTCGAGTCCATTTTCGGGTTAGAGCTAATTGAAGAAGTGATAGATCGAGTCGAGGTAAATGTACCCATATGTTTTTCTTTCTTTTATTGCACTTTTTGTTTCATTTCTTTCGAGCATTTTTGTTCCGATACCCATCTAAGTATGTATTTTCTGATACCCATGTATTGAGCGTGCATATATGTTGATTTTGTGTCTGATTTTGATGTTTTGAGAGGTGTTGTGTTAGTTAAAAACCCTAACCCCATGCCCTACTATTTTCTCCTTTTTTGGGGGGGTTTATCCATGATTTGGCTTTAGAAAATTGGAACCCTAACTTTGAGAATATTTTTTTTACCTTAATTATTTGATATATATTCACATGTATTTTATATATGATATTTTGTATGTTCTAAAAATTATGTGGGGCACCTTTTGTAAATGAATTTATGGCATAGAGGCTACAATATTTTGTTTGGCTCAACAAGGTAAGAATTTTTTTAATTTTTTCCAAGCTCTATATTAATTTGTGCATGTATTTGAATTTATTAGAAGATTTAAGTTCGCAAGAATATGAAAATATGTATCTATATCTGCAAGATCAAAACAATCTATATCTGTACCCAAGAAATATGGAAATTATACAAAGTATAAGAATGAAATTCCACAATCTATTAAGTTTGATGAATCGTTCTCCACAAAGTAAGAACTTTATGTTAAGAATATGGTGGGCTTTCCCTTAAGAATAAGCAATCATGAAATTGGACCAAGAAAATTATATATTAGAGGATAATATTCTCTGACATGTTTTAGGGTATTGCAGTGGTAAAATAAGAAATTGTCCTAGGCCATGGGGTATGCTATGTTGGCATAAGATTAAGAATTATGGCCCAATATATACTAGATTAAAGATATAACGTCTACCGGGGGACATTAAATTTGAGGTACGTGGGTAGGCCATAAATTATGTGGAATAACATGATCCTTTCATTGATTTGGTTACTCCGTTAAGTGGTATTATCTACTAGCACTAGTCCCTAAATATAAATGAATTTTTACATATTTTAGAACCTAAAATTAGATATAAAATGTGAAAAGATAAATGTGTTTTGAAATATATTTGATCA
>JAODPA010110302.1:0-19657 GCA_025585075.1 Nepenthes mirabilis
AAAATTATTTTTAAATTTCTAATTACCATCCAGCGCTTTTCATCCATGCGTCTTTCTCCCTCCTTTCGAATCGTGAGGCGTGCTGCAGCTAATACTCAAATCTCCAGGGTTTTACTTCTCCCTCTGTTGCTCTCGCATCCAATTTGGAAATCTCTCTCTCAGAGATCAGGGGAAAGCAAAGATGGCGCCGCCGCCAGGTCCGTATTCAGGAGTCAGCCAACTCGCTTTGGTAGTTTACTGTCTTCTTCTCCTTTCATTTTCTTTGGAATTGTACTTATTCGTGTTATTCTGTCTGATTATTCGAAGTCGTTCGGACATGAACGATATTGTTCTTTCCTTCATTCAATTTCTCGTATTTTTTCCTTTGTATGGATTGCGTAGGTGGCCCGTTTTTCAGCTTTTGCCGTGGGGCTTGTCTATGGAAACATGAAGCTGAAGTATCTCAAGGTTCTCTCTCTCTCTCTCTCTTCCTCTCTCTCGCGCTTCTCCCTTATTTGGAATCTCGATATTCTTCTGCTGCATTATATTTTATGAATGTTTTGCTTAACTATTTCCTGAAACTTGTGCGTCACTATTTTTGTTGCTGCTGATTCACTGGTTTTTTTTTTCTTTTTTTCTGATCAAATGTTGATTTTGGACTTCTTTTAGCTTGCAATTGCCATTATTTTCGGGCTTGAAGTGAGTAATATGGTGCATCTTTTAATGATTCCTGACTAGATAAAAGAGATCTGATCGGGTTTGATCGGAATTCTTGATTTCTGTTCTCTCTTCATGATTAGACTGCTAGTGTATGTAATGTGGTATCCCCCACATGTTTTCCTGGGACCCTCTGTGATAAATGCGTTATGGTACCTGCTCCTTATTGCATTTAGTAAGGCTGTGTTTTCAGAAAGAAAGTTTTCAATTTCCACTAGTGTAATGGATGCCGGAGTTGTAATCACATTTCCTATTGGAGGTTCCTATCATGACGAAGGTGTATTTGATGGGATTTTTTTCCCACTTTCCTTTTGATTCTTAAGGTGGTTCTGTGTGAAATCAAATCTTGTTAGTTATCTTCCTCCATCTACTTGTTTAATGAAATCATGCTTCACTTGGTGTGGATGAAAAGAAAATGAGGCAGCTTTTCTTGCTACTATCAGCTGAATATTTGTTGTCGTTGTGGTTAAACGCTCAAGTAGTGGAAACAAACTCTTATATGGTGCAACGTAAGATTGCATACGACATACATAGAGTAGTTTGGTCTTTTTCAGGACCTTGAGCATAGGGGAAACTTCAATCCCCAATCTGCCCCTTATCAGTTAAATGTTTGACTTATATGGTTGTGAGCCAAATGTTGGCTTCCCAAGGGATGGCATATGTTTTTGTTTTATTCATAGCATAACTTGATTTTGTGAGTGGTGTTATGGAATAGGGTTATGCAGGTGGACAACAATAACGTCTTGTTCCCACTAAGTGGAGTTTTCTAGAATGGGTTATGCACTTCTCTTCCTAGTATTGATTTTGTCATGCATTTATGTCATTGATATAAATACCTGCTAATACGATACATATTGGGTAATATATGCCAGTATCCGAGCCTCTCTGATGTCAATGTTTTCTAATATTGTGACAATATTACGATTTATTTTTGTATTGGCCGATATGACCCTATTAGTTTATAATTTTTTAAAAAAATTTTGTATATTGATATATATTATTCAATATTAATATGAACGTGACTAAAATTGATTTTGATATTGATATTTTCATCCATGATGGATATGGGAGCTCATAGATAAAATTCATGGTGTTATAGTTAAACCTTCCAAAACGACTATTGCTTACATCTGGTACCAGTTGTCTGCCTATTCGACGTATTTGTTCGTTCCTTTATTTTTTTGTGCTATAATGTGTATGTTGATTCCCTATTTTCTCTATTTATTTAATCTTTATATGCACAAAGGAAAATTTATTGCCAGTAGTTCAATTTTGAGTTGGGTTTAACTTCTTACTTCTCGTTGTTAGAATAAGGATAGCTCTTTAAATCCACTTCCACCCTCCGGCAACAATTGGAGGTTCTTGCTAATCTCTTGAAGGTCCATATTATCGGGAAACTTTTCTTGTTCTATTAGCATAGGGAAATATAAGTAGGATGACTCGGAAAAGGTAAGCCCCCTTGCCTTGATTGAATTTGCCTGTGGTGCCTATTGAATCAATCAAAAAGCTTATTGAATATTGATTCATCTCATTTGGACGAGGGGAAGACTATAAGTTAGTTGAGCTATGCACTTGTTGGTTGGTTGATTTTGGAAATCATCTCTTGAGAAATAAGTCCACGTTATTAATTGGTTATCATTGAGTTCACTTCCATGAATTGTTTAAGAAGCTCACACTCCTTCCAGTTTGCTAAAATGCCCAGGTTATTATTTACAGCTGAATGGCTCTGTATATCATATTCGTATATCATATTCTGCTTGTTTTGGCTATTCTATTTCCTCCAGCCATGTAGTACATATTTGGTAATGATTTTCTTGTCAACTGTTGGAGATTATGGATTTTCTGTCCTTTTCTTTGGCCAAGTTCATGTTGTATTCCTCTCAGCTACTTGGCGTGCGCAAGTTTATTTTATAGGACTGACATGAGCAATATAACTGCTATGACTTTCCAATTAAGAAGCTCAGGTACTTCTTCAGTAGGATTCTTAACACAGACTAAAGAAAATTCAAGCAATTTTGTCATTTAGAAACAATTTAAAACCTTAGCCTATGTTATCTTCTTTTGTATTTTATGAAGTATGTTATAACACAATTCATTTATATTGGCCTACATTTACACCGCTTCACATTGTGAAATTTATTTTGCTATATCCACAAATAAATTATTAGTTTTGTTTAATCTGTCTTTAGCTTGTCATATCTTCCTTTTTACATAAAATAACATGCCAACATGTCAGTGTTGGCATTGTATTGGTGTCCATGTTTTTTAGCTTTTCAATGTATGATTGTATGAAAATGGAGTTCCCCCACCCTCATATTTCAAGCTATATTATTGATGGCCCTCGTCTATTATGCTCGTAATGCTATCTCTTAATAGTTGGATTCTATACACCAAATGCTTAATTGTTGCATTTACTGTCATCTCAGATGAAAGCAAAGTCACTGAAGAAAGCTGACGATAATGCTCACCATTAACAGAAACACGGAACCTCATTTTTTTCCCAGTAAGAGCTGTTGTAGACCATGAAACTGGTAGTTGCATCATCCCGATTTCAATTTGAATTTGATTTACAATTTCAATTTCAATGTCCTGGAAAAACATGACGCAGGATTATCGGATGATCATTAAATCTTCCATTTATTGGCTGCAAACTTCATCCCTTACATAGGCATCGAATTTGTTTGTTGCTCCATTGTTATCATGTGCTTTGATGCTTGGGAATTTTTCAGTGATCTTTCATCAGCATGGATGAAAATAACAGTATCGGTTTTTGTTACAGTCATATTGACATTGGACATATTTGACTATATCTATCAGTATCAGATATATTGAAAGGAAAAAATTATAAGACTTGTAAGCTGACAAGGTCATATTAACAATATATAGCCAATACGAGAATATATCGTGTTATTATCATAATATTTGGGGCCCTGATACTAATATATATTGGCTGATTTTGCATCTATTGGGGATTCACATCTGTTGCAACATGCCCCTGTGCTTGCTTATTGGCGAAGTTCTGGTGATGTCATATTTTCTGTAGATTTTTGTCGCTTTGGAGTAGCAATTTTGAGAGTTGGACCGTCTGTTTGGTTGCTAAAAGGAATTAAGGCGGAAATGCAATATACACTGCCGAGAATAAGTATTACCAGAACAAGGGTTGAAATAAATATCGTATTATCTGGTGACTGCAGGGAGTAAGTATGATCTATGGAATAAAGTGGGATTTTTCCAGTGTGGTCAAAAGAGAGGATGGGGACTGGCCGCAGAGGACCCGAATGTGGGTTGTCGGAGGTGGGATGGGTTGCAGCAGCTGGGTAGGTGCTGGTTCAGACTGGTTATTATTTTTCCAGCTATGCGGCGTAAATGAGTCCATCTATGTGAAGTTAGTTATTCTCATCCTTTTGGTATTACATTTTTAGGTAATATTTACTTTTAATCGTTTTAAGTGGTAAAACTAACAATTACTGTTTACAGATTTACAAGCAAAAAATTGTTATGTAAATGTTGCATCTCGACTATATCAATGGATATGGATGGTTTAGGCAAACAAAGGCTTGAATTGGCCGAGTATTTACTCGGGATATTGGCGCCTTCTTTTTGAAGGATAAAAATTTTTAAATTTTTACAATGTCGGATTGAAAAAGTAAAAAGCCATACTAGGAGTTGATGGATCTGATCAAGGTAGTCAGGTAAGACTAAGTCACTGTATATTGGGCAGAGATCGATTGATGTTTACTTGTTTTCCCAAGTGGTGTTTTAGCTTTGCTTTATATCCCATTACTGTGCAATTGATTTTTTTTTTTAATTTAAACTTTTATTTATTTAATTTATCGAAATTTTTTTATGTTTTACTTATGATGAATGACGACACGAAATATATTTTAATTGCTCTTTTGTACTTTTAGGGCAAAAAATAACTAATTACAAGAAATACTATTCAGAGAGAGAGAGAGAGAGAGAGAGAGAGAGAGAGAGAGAGAGAGAGAGAGAGAACAAGAACAAGAACGGAAAATGGTTTCAACTTAAAAAAAGTGATAATAAGATTCGAAAGATCATGAACATCTTGCCTAAGTTGACATAATTTGGGCGGCACATTGTTAGTGATGGTAATAAGATCTTTCCTTGGGGAGATCTCTATCATCTTTTGGGGATCTTGATTGTTGTTTTTCACTCTTGTGCCACTCTCGGAACAGGTTTTTGTTAGGATTCTGATGTATCCCTGATCCAAATTATTGAATGGGTTAGAGAGTTATTCATTCTTTCCTAATAGATTGAATTAGAGCCGGTCTAGTTCCAATTATTTCAAATTTGAATTCTGCGTAACACAGCTAACAAACAAGAGCTCCTAGTAAATTGAATTGGAGTAGGTTCAGTTTTCGTTATTTTAAACTTGGATTCTGCGTAACACAGTTAACAAATAAGAGGTTAGAAGATAGTGAGAACTTGCTCCCTAATATATCTTTCGACATTCAAATTAGAAGTCTTTTTACGATAAGAAAAAGATAGATGAATACAAAATATGTATACATAGATACATGTTAAAGGGGGATTGAGCTATTAGCAGAGGGTTAGACTCTGATAAGTGCCCCCAACCAGGGGCGACTTTAAAAAATGGAGGTATTAACTTCACAGAGCGTGCTGAGCTAGGGAGTTACTTTGAGAGATGGAAGACTTAGCTCCGTTGGATGCATTGGGTCAAGAGGCGGCTTATAGGGATGGAGGACGAGGCTTCGTAGGGTGTGTCTGGTCAGGGGGTGATTTTGAAAGATAGAAGACTTAGCTCTGTTGGGTGCATTCGATCAGGGGCAGCTTATAGAGATGGAGGATAAGGCTTCATGGGGTTTGCCAACCAGGGGGTGACTTTGAGAGATGGAGGACTAGCTCCGTTGTGTGCGCCCGGCCACGGGGCGACTTATAGGGATGGAGGATGAGGCTTCAAAGGGTGCGTCTGACTAGTAGACTGTTTTTGATAGATGAAGGATTTAGCTCCGTTGAATCCACTTGGCTAAAGAGCAGCTTATAGGGATGGAGGACAAGGCTTCGAGGGGTGTGCTCGGCTAAGGGGCGACTTTGAGAAATTGAGGACTTAACTCCATTAGGTGTGCTCAGTCAGGGGACAGCTTTGAGAGATGGAGGAGGAGAATTGTGCTTACGAGGCCCACTTTGCTTCACCTTTCCCAATAACTCCCTTAGATAGGGAGAGCACTAATGAGCTCTCTCGTGCAGGAGCAAATGCCTCTGATGGAATCCTCTTTTGGCTACGTACGAAGGGCAACCTTCAATGCCTAACTGTACAAGTCATCCTTGCTACCTTGGCGGTGGAGAATCCAAAGGGAGCACGGTGCATCCACATTCACGAACTTGAATCGGATTGATTGTTTCGATAGTTGGAGACGATGCCTTGACCTTGATAAGATAGTGAAAACTGCGAGGATGAACGTGCTCCTTTTCGCCTAGAGTCTTGCTAGAACAGTTGAGCGTCATTCTTCTCTTTTCCTTTCTCATTTTTTTCGTTCGTTATTGGGAGCTTCTTCCTTATCTTCTTCCTCCTGTTGTCGGGAGCCCTAAGCCTCTCAAGCCCCATTCCAACTTTGATCCTTCAACGTTTTATCGAGGGGGATAATGGCTACTTACCTTCTAGGTTGCAAAAATGAGCCATCATCCTACTTTTTGCGCGCACAATTCCTCATGATTACTGCGCAAAGGGTGCCAGGTAGACAGATTTATCAAAGGTTGTGCATGAATCCTGATTCTCTGAATCAGAGAAACGATGCGCTGACAATGGCCACGCTGGTTGGTCATTGTGCGGCGTCTTCTAATTTGGGAAAGCTACTGGGCTATGCTCGTGGGCCCATCCAAGGGCTGATTTTTGCCGGGTTGGCCTGGATTGTACCGTCTAAATCTTAGGCTACGTAGAATACTTCCTATGCTGTGTGGTTCTTCCTGCGGACTCAAAATTGGGCCAGCCGACATATCTACAGACCCATCAGATTCTCAGGTGGAGGCAGTTATCTATTGCATTTGGTAGAGATGGATCAGTCAGTCTCAGTTGGTGACTGGATTTTTTCTTCAAATGCGTGTCATTAACTTAGCAGCCTTGAAAAAAGTTGGATGAAGTCTAGAAACTCTTGGTATATTCTCCGTTGGATTGGTTTGGAGGATTTTCTTGGTTGAAGAGGCAAAATTGGTCTGGGATTTGTTGGTTTTGGGGAATTTCCTTCCATCCATCTCATGCATTTATCCTTTTGTTGGCTATCAAGGAGATGCTTGGTATTATAGAAAGGATGAGTTTTTTCCATATTTTTTTCGTGCTGTGTGCTATTTTGAATTACGGAGGGGTCTGTACATCACTTATTCATTATGTGTGTGGCTATAGATTATACTTAGAAGGTAATCCACAACAAAATTTGCTGCACTTGCGAAGATTGTGTACTGTATATGAAAGGATCGAAACTCTAATTTTGGGTATTATCTAGAATTTTGGGCATAGCAAATATACAGAAAAATAGAAACTTTAGAGTTTTTATAAATCAATTTGACAAGCTAAATTACTATCTGGTCAATTTCATTTAATTTCAAAAATTTACTAACCGGCAAAAATCAAACAATTTGTAATAAGTTTTAGACATTCATTCATAATTTATTCATGAGTTACCTTGTCATCCTCATGAGTTAAGATTGAGTGATCAATAAAGAATAAAAATTAAAATGTAGCATTAAAATATAAAATAAATTTTAATTTATTATTTTGTCGTACAATTTCAATACTTGAAATGACAGAGAAAATTCATCTATAAGACGACTAACAATTTCTATATTATTCAAATTATATTAAAAATGTGTTTTCGTAGGAAAAAAATTGCACTAAAAACTCTTCAAAAAATACAAAATAATTTATGGAGAACCACAACCTACATTTTAAGCCTTCGAAAAATTCATGAACTACTGTGAAATGCGACTAGATCAATTTTAAACCAATTACATGACATGATTCCTTTCTCAAATATATTACCAATATCAAGTAACAGTTCTAGATTTATATCCATGTCAAATGCACCTATAATGTTGTTCAATTATCAGAATAAGGATTTCCTGAAACTGATTACGAGATGATATTGCCCATTTCCATTGACAATTAGAATGCAGATAATCAAAAACCAACCCTTACCAGCCTATTTAATTCTCCATTACTGTACAGCCTTGATAAGTAACAAAGCTTCAAGATGATGCCACATAACCTTAGACACAACATAGGACAGTGACAAAATATTATGTTCTTGCTAGCAAAAACCACGATTATTGATTTTGTATATTTCAAATAATTCGTGCAAGAGACTCATAGCCATTTTTTCTAATCCTTCCATGAAAAGATTCACTGACCAAAGAAGCACCAAGTCTTTGCGGGCATGGGCAAATTGCAAGGTCTAATCAGAGTCGGATGAACCTGGATTTTCATTTTGGCGTACGGTTCGAGTTCGTGCCTTGGACCTCGAAGGATTAACTGATGATTCGCCCTCAAAGAAGATAACCTGAGATTTAGCCAATCTCTCTTCAAGTTCCTCCGTGGTAAATTCATCGGTCCCACCAAGTTCATCAAATCCAACCTAAAATACATCCTCGGACTTTGTCACAATAGGGATCATCAAAGGAAAATCAGAACAAAGAGAGCCTTGTATTGATCACATACCACGTAATCTTCCACTTTGGCATTCTTTATAAGGGCAAGCGTCGGAAGAACAACAATTTTGAGTTTTTCAGCCAAGAATGGACTTTTCTCGGCATTAATTTTCACAAACCGCGTCTCCATGTGCTGTTTTGCTAATAAATTCAAGTGCTTGTCCATCACCTGCATGTTAACCAGACAAGATTGGTGATAATACATTCCATCAAACAGATATACAAAAAACAAAGTTTCTGCCACACAGGGGACCTAGTTCTACAATGTTTATGAATCAACATGTCCTTAGAAGTACTATTTTTTTTCTCCAATGATTTTTTTGATAGGATGTCAGATTTATAAGTTATATCGCCAAACTATGAACTGCGAGGAAAAGTACATACATTAACTGGCCACCAATGCATGCTAACATAAAATGTTTTAGCACTTCACTGTCAGTATGTAATGGGGAAATTACTTGTTAAGTATCCCAGAAGCAGGAAAAGACTTTCAAATAATGCAACATGGAAGGAACATTACTTCACTGATCGACTCTTCCAAATCTTGCTTTCACTTGACCTAGATTTAGATCCAGTGAGCAAGTCGTTTTATCGGTAACGACCATATCCTCTTATGAAGCATGTGTCAAGTCATTAACTCCTTAAATTTTCCTATGTAGCCCTGTCAGCCTATCTTCCTTTGGTGGACAGTACATTCCTTCAAAAGCACATCAAACTGTATTCATTTAGAGGGACTCAGAGCTCTAAATAACATTACCCAATGGCTCTAGCTTGCAGCAAAATTGAATGATCTTCAGGTTCTTCTTCTTTTCTGTGTTCGTCTATCAATGAAGGACAAACATTTTCAGGAAGTGAGATTGATCCTCACAAAAATGGCAAAATTATTTGTTGCATGAAGATAATACTTACTAGGAAGCATCTCTATTAACAGATCAGCTTCAACTGGCACAAAGATTTGATCTACCCAATGGCTCAAATATTGTACCAAGGAGGTAGAGAAACCAATTATCAACCAAATGGCAATAATACATCATTTCTTATTCTCAAATGTGATATCCACCTTCCTTCGCATAAACCTATCTTTGTGTAACTTGAAATAGAACAATATTTTGAGTAAGAAAGCTTCTCCGAGCTTAGGACCTACTTTCAAACTTCAGCTAACAGGTAAATTTTCAGAGAAGAAAAGGAAAATCAAAGGTGTTCTTTTTTTTTTTAGTAAGTAAAATTGCATTAAAATAAAAAAGTTACACAAACCTATGATTTATCTCCCAGTGTTTCGCCGACTTAGAGTTAAAACATAGACGCTAAGGTATACCCTGAGCACCATGACACATCTCATGACACCAAAGTAATATTACAAGAGGAAACAAACTGCCAAACAGCAGTCACCAAATCGCTGGTTAGCTTACATCCAAACTGGCCAAAGAGCAGTACATATATATATATATATATATTTTTTTTTTTCCTATGCTGCCTTGTACTCCCACATGCCTCCAACGCCAGTCAAACCATTGACCGGAAAATTGAACCAAAATCAAAGGTGTTCAAGTCCCAGAAAAAAAGAAATCAGTTAATCAGTGGCTTTACCTGGTTTGTAATTCCCTCATAAAAACCATCATGTCACTCTCATTATCCTTTTGCGGACTTGAGACTTCTCACAGGCCGAAATGTTCTAAGACCCTTCAGTCGAAGACATAAATAAATATTCAAACTCACCAGCACTTGTTAATATAAATCAGAAGTTATAATTCATCAAACGTCATCAGTTAGTCATAAAATGTGAAATCAACACCTTAATCCTTCTCATGGCAATTTCGAGCAAAATTTCAGTCTATTATAATTCTGCATATAGCAGGAAGCAACTACACTTGCTTCCAACCAATAGAAAGAAGTACAAGACAGCTTCTGCTATACATAAAAAAAAATATTATCCACTCAAGTTTCATCCTTCTCATGGACACGGTGAAGAAGATTACCATGAAAATGATAACGATAGGAGTAGTGAACAAACACAACTAAAATGCAGCCAAATGGATCGATTTAAATCCTAACATCAGATCCCAAAAATGTATACAACCGCTTCAATAAATAAAAGCGCGACAATCAACAGAAAGAGAAAAGAGAATCGAATTACTACCTTACAAGGCCAGTTCTCGCGAAAGAAGTGGCAGACGACGCGATCGCTGGCTTTGACGACGGCAAAGAAGTCCTTTTCGGAAGGGATCTCGGAGAAATCTCCATGGCCAAGGGACCTCCAACGGCTATGCTTCTCCGCCATCTTCTTCATCTGCTGAAGCCTCCTCTCCCTCAGCGCCTCCATATCGTCAATGTCAAGTCGATCCAGGGCAGCGATCTCATCGTCGAGCTTGTCCTCCACGGCTCTCGCCACCGCCAGAACTTGCTTCTCCAAAATCTGCATTGAAGTACTAGTTGAAAAAGGAATTTTGTTGGATAAACTTGGATCACAGTGAGAGAAAGAAAAAGAGGGTGGGAAAATGCCGAACCTGTTGAACATTGGGGTTCTCCATTTCCAGGACCTGAGAGGCAGAATGCTCAGAACTACTCTCTCTCCAGTCTCCAATTGAAATGAAAACGAGAAACGGAGAGGGATACCTGATTTACCCAATTTTAATTTTGGATTTTTTCTCAAATTTGAGGCATTTGAAATCACTTTCTTTTGATAATTAATAATTGCACAAATAAAAATAAAAATTACAAAAAAAAAAAACATAAGGTACACATAAAATGTAATACTATTTATACACTTATTTATATATTTATATATTTTATGGGATTGCTGAAATAGGCCGTCCTAAAAAGTCAATCAGTCTAGAAAAAGTGCAACCCGTTAACTCAGAGGGCGATCAATGCCCCAATTGACCGGAGATGACCTTCAAACAGTCGGGTGTGGCACAAACGGGATGCGACCTAAACTAGAAGCGGCTCACGAACCCTTTCTTGTGTGCAATAGTTCATCTATTTTAATTGACCGTAATGTAGAGGATCTCTCCAAATGGTAACCTCTTCTAAGATGGAAGCCCCCGAATTAGTGCACATCACACAAGGGAGGCCACCAAATTAGTGTGCGCCTCATAATGGAAGCTCCAACATTCACGGTATGCGACATCTCCATTGGGGAAGGAATCCTTCCTTCCAGGCATTGTGGTCCTAAATAGCGCCGGCATTCTCTCGATAATGGAAGGGTAGTAAGGTCTGATGGCTATAAAAAGCCCTGAGAATACACTCCAAAGGCACGTTCTCTTTCATACTGCTTGCTCTCTGCAAACCTGATGGACGGAAAAGCCGCTCTCCACAAGTGTACCACCAAAAGTTACTTTATGACGAGTGCACCTACTAATCAGACTTACAAATTCCCTCCCCTATATATTTTTAACAAATTCTGCCTTTACCTTTATCATTTTGAAAGAAAAAATTTTAATTTGAGTGTCGGAAGATAAACCAAGGAATGAGTCCTATTATTTTTCTCTAACTTTTTATCTTTTATTGTGGTGTGCAGGATCCAAGCCACACAACACAGAGACCGGATCCCGTGTTAGCATGAACTCGAGGGCCTATTGAACTTGAATTCGTCAAAGACTCGGATTCAGGACGCATTATTGGCGCTGTCTGTAGGAAGCTGAACAAAAAGCCTAATCACTATTTCTCCAACAAGTATGGTGAATACGAGAGCACAAGTTAGCGTTTTAGCTAGAGATGTCACCTCCCTCGGTGATGTCCACTCTGCAGGTAGCCGGGCGGAGGAGCGACTAGCTCCAATCATCCTAACAGTGGTGGAGCAGATAAACAAAATATCCAAAATACTCTAGGCACTTTGTACACGCCAAGGCAAGCAAAGGCAGGGGGTACCCTCCTCTTCAGCCCACACCTCGACCACCAAGCGTGGAGGCTAGAGAAAGAAGAAGCCGACCAAGAGGGCCACATGACCTGGTAACTCCGACTCCTAGCATCCTCAAATGCCAAAAGTCGTTCTAGACTGGAAAGACAGTTAAGCCATAAGACCCCAGAGGAGAGCCCGAAACAAAGGAATCTGCGCTACTCCCGCCACGAGCAGAGGCCATTGGTACAAGAAGGAGCCTCTCAAATTACTTGATCGACCAGCGACAGCAGCTGGCTGGCTCACTCTAGCCCGCTCAACTGGGCACTCTGAGTTGAGGACCTATCTTAAAGCAAAAAGGTTCGCAACGTCCTCTTGGGTAGAGGAGAAGGTTGAAAAGATATGAAATTATGTGGTCAAGGGAGAAGCTGACAAACACTCCTTTGATCTTGTTAGAGACATTTGTCTAATTGGCATATTCTGTGACCATATGTATTATTGTATTGATGTCGGGTTGTGGGTTGTCGGGTTAAAGTCTGTTCGGTCCGCCCTCCAGTCGCTTGAGCCCATCCAAAGACTGCCCGCTCGCCATGAGCTCGATTCCCGCTCGAGCTCAAAAACCAGTAGGGTGGCCGCTCGCCTCTCACTCGCTAGCCGCTCGAGCCGAAAATCCAGTAGGTCGCCCGCTCGCTGCTCGCTCCCTGGCCGCTCGAGCACCCACAGGGTTTCTCACGAAACCCTATGGCCGCCCGCGGCGCCCTTGAGCGCCGGTGCAACTGACAGATTTTTTGAACGCGTTTTTGGCTCCACTATATATACTAGCCTTATGTTTTGAAACCCTAAGGATTCTAGAGAGTTGATTTGCGTGCCTCTTTGAGAAGAAAAGCCTCTCATGCTTCAAAGTTATTGTGGCTCCTCTTGAGAAAACTAACACTACAATATTGCTCTACATGTTCAAACTAGTTTTTCTCACACGCCTTTTTTAACTATTGAAACTTTGCCTTCTACCATCGTTGGAGACTTTGGTTCGTGAAGAAGGAGACTCGTTCGTGAGTGAAAATTCAAGTCGTTCGAGGGAAGATTGACGTGAAGACCGGAAGGTGTCCGGTTCCGTTGTCGCGGGCAAATCCAAGGGGTTCCTTAGTAGGGATCACGTGACGGGAGTAAGTCGGCTAGGTTAGCACGTCGTTACCACCCGGTCTGTAAGTTAATTTTCATAGTGCATTGCTTCCCTGGCCGTTGAAGCCCGAAGTGTTTTTCTCGATACCGTGGGTATCGAGTTTTCACTTCGTCACCAAAAAATTGAGTCTTTATCTTTATTGCTTATAAGTACTTATATCGTGCATGGTTGTTAAACTTGTTAGCATCTAGAATTAAATATCTTTTACGTGTATTAGATATTTATTGTTATTCACTGCTTCTGCTATACTTTTAATAGGGTCGAAACACGTTAGCATAAAACGTACTTTTTTAATTTGTATCAGAGACTTACCCCGATCCGCGACCCCCGATCTAGATGCATTCTAGTCAATCACTGTTCGTTCCTCCCTATTTTGATGGG
Source organism: Nepenthes mirabilis (assembly GCA_025585075.1). NCBI lineage: Eukaryota > Viridiplantae > Streptophyta > Magnoliopsida > Caryophyllales > Nepenthaceae > Nepenthes > Nepenthes mirabilis. Next base: position 13,773 of record JAODPA010110302.1, read on the forward strand.
AGCAATTATGCATACTGGAAAGTATGGATGAGAGCATTTTTAAAATCAATGGATGAATGAGTTTGGGTTAGTACCCAAATTGGGTGGACGTCACCCATAAGTTCCGTCGATAACCAACCAAAAGCTGTGTCGTTGTGGACTAAAGAGGAACTTGATGCATGCAATTGGAATAGTAACGGGTTACATGCTATATTTATGGCTGTTTCCCCAGAAGAATTTAAACGCATATCTATGTGTGAAAAATCTAAAGAAGCCTGGGACATTCTTGAAATTACTCACGAAGGCACGAAACTAGTTAAAAATTCAAAATTGCAAATGCTCACCACTAAGTTTGAAGAAATACGCATGAAAGATGATGAGTCCTTTGATGAATTCTATGCAAAATTGAATGACATTGTGAATTCTACTTTTAATTTAGGTGAACGTATTCCTGAAATTAGAATTGTCAGAAAAGTTCTTAGATCTTTGCCAGAATATTTTAGACCTAAAGTTACTGCCATTGAAGAAAGCAAAGATCTAGATAAACTGAAAATAGAAGAACTGGTAGGGTCTCTTCAAACATATGAGCATACTCTTCCTCAATCCAAAAGAAACAAATCAATTGCCCTGAAAACAGTAAAGGAAGAGAAAGATCATCACTCCGACGATGAATCATGTAGTGATGAGGATTTTGTTCTGTTCGTTAATAATTTTAAGAAATTTTTCAAAAATAAGAACAGCAAACGACCTGCTAAAGTACCTGATCTGTCTCACAATCCATTCAAAAAGGATAAAAAAGAAACTAGAGATGTTAAAACCAAGAAATCTTCATGAATCCAATGTCATGAATGCTCCGATTTCGGTCAAATCCGAACTGAGTGTCCAAATTTTAACCGTCAAAAAGGAAAAGCGTTAAATGTGTCTCTAACGGATGATGAAGATGACACAAATCAAAATGAACAATCCTCCGTGGATGATGAAATAAATTATATGGCATTCATGACATCTATCATCAATGGTGACGAAGCCACAAGTGCATCTCCTGAACAGTCAGATTCATCTCATGAAGATTCTGATAATGATTTTGATGGGCTTCAAGAAGCGTATGATAAACTTTTTAAGGAATGTTTGAAAGTAAAGAAAGTGAATAAAAGTTTAAATACTAAACTCATCAACCTGGAAAGAGAAAAGGATGAAGTTGCAACGAAATTGAAGGGTGCCACTGTTATCCGTCTAGATTTAAAAAGTCAAAACAGCTCCTTAATCACTAGAATTAAGACTCTAGAAGTGGAACTTGAGAACACTAAAGAGGATCTGAAAAAATTCTTAAGTGGAACCCAAAAACTTGATCATATGTTGGGAATTGAGAAAGTGGCTGGAAATAAAAAAGGTTTGGGATATGTTGAGAAAATCTTCCAACATGGTCCACAACCTAAAACTGTATTTGTTCCCACTACAAAACCTTCACTCAAAAATATAATCACTCCCAAAGTCACTATGAACGTGCCTCAACGTGTGGAGAAAAATTTTGGCCCAACTCGATTGCCTAACTCATATAATCAAAAGGTCATGAACAAATTGTCAAACACTTTCAAGACCTCCAAAAATTTTAATCAAAGGTCTATGAACAATTCCTTCAGACCTAAATTTGTGCCTACCTGCCATGCGTGTGGAAAAGTAGGTCATATTCGTCCTCGGTGCCACACTCTGAATCTTCTATACAACCAACGATAAGGGCTAAAAATGAATAAACTCGTTGATCACATTCAACACTTGGATGAACAAGTGAAAATGTTGAATTAGAAAATGCATTCGGGAAGAAAATTTTGGATAAAGAAAAGTGAGTTGAAAAATTCTTCAAAAATAATCCAATGCCATGTTGCTCACATAGCTTTAAAAGCTCAAAATCAATCTCTGTGGTACTTGGATAGTGGATGCTCTAGACACATGTGTGGAAATAAAGTCATGTTCTCTTCAATGTCAGACCATCCTGATGGGACGATTGCCTTTGGTGATGGCTCAAGAGCTCCTATCCTTGGTTGAGGCTTGATTGGTATTTCTGGTCTCTCGAAGCACTGTGATGTTTTGTATGTATCAGGATTGAAATCTAACCTCCTGAGTATTAGTCAATTTTGTGATGACAATTTTGAGGTCCGATTTTTTCAAGATAAATGCTCAATCTATGACACAAATGACTCAATTATTTTAGAGGGAAAAAGAACTCCTGACAATCTTTATGGTATTGAGCCCAATAATATTCTTGAATGCAAATCGGCTAAAATTGACACAACTGAATTGTGGCATCAACGCCTTGGCCACCTAAATTTTAAAAGCTTATCAAAAATTTCAAAGAAGAGTTGTGTTGAAGGACTACCTAAATTATCAAATATAAAACATCATGTGTGTGGTCCTTGTCAATTAGGAAAGCAAATTCGATCAAGTCACTCATCTCATAGTGACATCAACACTTCACGGCCTCTTGAATTAATTCATATGGACCTTATGGGGCCGTCTAGAACTGAAAGTTTAGGTGGTAAAAAGTACATTTTAGTTGTTGTGGATGATTTTTCTAGGTATTCATGGATAGATCTTATTCGAGAAAAATCCGATACTTTTGACCACGTAAAAATATTGTGTAAAAGACTTGCCAATTAAAAGGGTACTTCCATCAGTAGAATTCGAAGTGACCATGGCAAGGAGTTTGAGAATTCTAAATTTAAAACATTTCGTAACGATGAGGGAATTCACCATGAATTCTCTTTACCCATCACCCCTCAACAAAACGGGATTGTAGAACGCAAAAATTGGGTTATTTAAGAAATGGCCAGAACAATGATGCAATGTCAAAATGTTGCCATGCATTTTTGGGGCGAAGCCGTGAATATGACTTGTCACATAATCAGCCGGGTCTACTTAAGACCTGGGACAGAAACAACCCCTTATGAGCTTTGGAAAGGAAAGAAACCAAATGTTAAGTACTTCCATATCTTCGGCTGTCAATGTTTTATTCTACGTGATAGGGAAAACTTAGAAAAATTCGACTCAAAAAGTGATGAAGGAATATTCTTGGGATATTCCTTAACTAGTCAAGCCTATCGTGTCTTCAATTTACGCACTCAAACAGTTATGGAATCCATAAATGTTGTTGTGAATGATATTCCTCTTGACCATCCTAAAAACACTGATTGCTCAAATGAAGATGATGATCATGATGACGCCTTATCCAACTTATCCTCTCCTGACATTGAGCAAGTTACTCCTACTGCCATTCATACAAAGAAATATTCTTTTAGAGTTAAGCTCAATCATCCAAAGGACCTAATGTTGGGCGATGTTAATGAAGGTATGAGGCTGCGTCGCCGCATTCTAAATCAGCTCGCCTATACCTGTTATGTCTCTCATATCGAACCCAAAAAGGTCGAAGAGGCATTGCTTGATGAGTGCTGGACTAATGCCATGCATGAGGAACTCAATCAATTTGTGAGAAATGATGTTTGGACCTTGGTTCCCCGACCTACCAATACAAATGTCATTGGAACCAAGTGGATATTTAAAAATAAAACCGATGAAAATGGAAATATCACTCGAAATAAAGCCCGCCTTGTTGCTCAAGGATATACTCAGGTAGAAGGTATTGACTATGACGAGACTTTTGCCCCTGTGGCCCGTCTGGAGTCTATTCGTATCCTTCTATCTGTTGCTTGTACCATGGGTTTTAAATTATACCAAATGGATGTCAAAAGTGTATTTTTAAATGGGTTCATACAAGAAGAGGTCTATGTTGAACAACCGAAAGGCTTTGTGAACCCTACATTTCCTGACCATGTGTACAAACTCAAGAAGGCTCTCTACGGCCTTAAACAAGCTCCCCGAGCTTGGTACGAACGTCTTACATCATACCAAAATGATCATAGTTTTATTCGAGGGAGTGTTGATAAAACTCTATTTGTGTAAATGACTGACAAATGTATGTTGGTAGCCCAATTTATGTTGATGACATAGTCTTTGGCGCTACTGTCGACTCCCGTGCACATTCCTTTGCAAAATGTGTGGCCTCTGAATTCGAAATGAGTATGATTGGTGAACTTACATACTTCCTTGGCCTGCAAATTCGGCAACTCTTTCACGGTACCTTTACTTCCCAAGCAAAATATGCCAAGGACCTTGTCAAACGATTCAATCTTGATAACTCTAAACATACTCGGTCTCCCATGAGCACCTCCTCCAAGTTGGATCGTGATCCTGCAGGCAAGAGTGTCGATCCCTCTCTTTACAGAAGTATGATCGGCAGTCTCTTATATTTGACGGCTAGCAGACCCGACATTGCATTTAGTGTCGGTGTCTGCGCCCGCTATCAATTCAATCCAAAAGAATCCCATTTAAGTGCTGTCAAGCGCATTATTTGATATATCAACAGGACATCTACTTTTGGAATTCTTTTCTCGAATGACTCTAATTTTGCCTTGGTTGGATACTCCGATGCCGATTGGGCTGAAAAATATTGAGGATCGAAAGAGCACCTCCGGTGGGTGTTTTTATGTCGGCTCCAATCTGGTAGCTTGGCTGAGTAAGAAATAAAATTCTATTTCACTGTCTACAGCCGAAGCCGAATACATCGCCGCGGGCAGCTGTTGCACCCAACTCCTATGGATGAAACAAATGCTTCTTGACTATGGTATTGTCCAGGACACTATACAGATTTATTGTGACAATACTAGTGCAATAAATATTTTAAAAAATCCTGTGCAACATTCCCGCACCAAACATATCGATATTTGGCATCACTTCATACGTGAGCTGGTGGAAACTGGCATTATATCACTTACACCCACTCCAACCGAGCATCAGTTGGCCGATATACTCACCAAACCATTAGACAGTGTGCGGTTTGAGTTTTTAAGAACTGCCCTTGGAGTGTGCTCACCGCCCGACGAATGAATCCTCCTCTTTATACTTAAAAAAAAAAGGCGGATTTCTCTGCTCGCTCGCCTTGGGCTCGAACGGCCGCTGCCTGCCTTTATCTTCGAGCAGGCAGCAAACGCAGCAGCAAACCCTCGAAACTTTTCTCTTCTGCTGCATCGGCCGTCTCTTTCCTCTCCCTCTCCACCATTATTGGCCAGATCTACTGATTTCTTCACCAATTTCGGGCGTCCTCAAGGTAAATCCTTCCTCGTTCCTTTTCGTTTTCGGTTTCCTGAAGCCGCTGCCGTTCATGGTGTCGGTCCTCACGTTCCCTGTTTTCTTTCGTTGGCTGACTTCGTCGACCTTCCAGTACTCACCTCCTTACTCCAGATCCCCTGTTTCATGCGTGGATCTTGACCGTAGACCCTGGATCTGTGAGTCGTCGGTGTTTTTCGCCGTTCATGGCGGTTCCGGTGCCGATTTCCTCACCTCACCTGCCGGATGCTCCGATTCACCGTGTGGGTGGGTCCTCTTGCTGTCAATCGGCCGGAACCGTGCATGCCGGTGGTGTAGCTCCGGTGGGCCTCTGGCGTTGCGTTCCGTGGGTCTCGCTGGCTGCCCTATGCCGTCCGTATCCCTTCCCACCGCCGTCGACCGTGAACGACGCACTGTTCACGGCGGCAGTCACGTGCATGGCATTCCCCCACCAAAACTTCCAAAATAAATAAATAAATAAATAAATAAATAAATAAATATGTATTTGTTTATATATATATATATTCCACACTTTTATATTTTAATTGTGGTGTTCAGTTTTCTTTTCAAATGTCGGCTCCTCGCAAGTCTATGTCACGCAAGTCGAGTGGCAAACGCACTCGACCGAGTGGGCTCTCCGCTCCTGATCGCTTTATTAGTCCCGAGGCAGAGTCTCTGTTTTCTACCCACATGTCTCATCGGCAACTCTCCCTCGAACGGGAAGTCCGCCTTGACTCTGTCGACCCTTC
>JAODPA010110313.1:0-19655 GCA_025585075.1 Nepenthes mirabilis
AAAGAGGAAAAAAGAGAGGAGAGAGAGGAGACTGGCGTGGGACTGCTGCCACCGCCGTGAAAGGAGGAGCCAAAGCCGAGAATGGAAGCTGGCAGAGCCCTATCCATGATATTATGCTCCATTTTGTGCACCGGTGTAAGTGAATAAGGAAATTTTGAACCAAAATAAATGGCCACCGCTGTCCCCGCCGTTGTCGAAGGAAGTGGATAAAATTGAGGCAACTAAATCCTTCCTTTCCCATTGTGGATGTTAATTTTGGGATTGCATGTACTGATTTTGAAAGAAATCGGTCGAATTGTGGGAAAACGGGTGGATGAGGCACGATAGAGAGAGAAAGTTGTTGCTAGCTTGGATGCGCCGCTGTGTTGTCATCGGGTCATGCCACCATGCTCGCTACTATCGTCCATATTGGAGTCGCCATTGGTGAAGGAGAAACGCGAAGAAAGAGAGAGGCAGAGGCGAGGTGACCAAAGAGAGAGAATGTGATGACCTGAGTTCCAAAACACGATAATTAGGATATACTTGAATGAATAATGATTAAGGATTAGGTTTAAAATGTGACAAATTGAGTTCGGAAGTAGAAAGAGGAAGTTGGGCCCTATAAGATATCGATTTCAAAGATATGGTTCATATGGGTGGTGAGATTTTGGATTTCCAAAATATGGTAATTCGAAGGTAATTAAATTAAAATATGTGAATTCTGGTCAAAAAGTATGGGAGGAATCCGATTGAAAAGCCCAAAGATTCAGAATTGGTAAATCAAAATCGAAGTTGTAAACTGAGAAATGTTAAATCGTAAATAAGATTTCGAGTTTTAAATTATGATAATCATAACTTACTAAGGTTATATAACCATAATTAGGGTCTAAGGATGCGAAAAATTGGATTGGAATGGTCAAAATAGGTCCCGGATGGCAAAAACATGAAATAGGCTTATTACAGGCTTGATGCGGGCCTGACCCGCACCCGAGTAGTGCTCGAGCTCTACACCTTGCTCAAAGAGCGTTTGACGAGCACTCGAGGCATGGCTTTGGTAGGGCGGTGCGCCTGATTACCACCCGACTAGCACTCGAGCGCTAGTCGGGGTATTTAAACTCTTACGAATCTGATTTTGGCCATTTTTTCAGATGCTTTTGAGATAAAGAGAGAGAGAGAGAGAGCGATGAACAAGAGAGAGAAAGGGGGAGATAAAGGCCCACGAGTTCAAATCCGTTTGAGAGTCAGTTAAAAAGGTGATAAATCGCGACGAGGCAAGTACACTCATACTTTTCTCTTTCATGTTTGTGCACTTTTATCTTATTTTATTTGGGTATCCTCATTCCGATACCCAGTTAGATTTGTATTTTATGATTCTCAATGCCTAAGCATACATATATGTTAATTTGGAGCCCAAATTTATAGTTTAAGGTTTCAGACAACGTAAACCCTAACCCCCACACCCGGACATGAAACTTATGGATTTTTGGGGCTTTTGCTTAATTTGGGATTAGACTATGGTTACCAATGACTTGGGTATGTAATTTTATTGATTGGATATCCGAATTTGTGGTTTGAGGTGAAAATTCGTTCACAAAACCCCTAACCCGCGCTCGGACATCGTTTAAACTTCAATTTGGGATTTAATGTATAAATTGATTTGGGATTATAGTTACCTATACCTTAGATTTGATAATTTTTCCGTTGGATGTCCGAAATTTTGAGAATTAATTGATATGTGAAGTCCGTGCACTATTCATAGGTATTGTTCATTGAGGACTTCAGATGATATTTTGTATAATTTTTCATGTTTAATTGCTAATCAAATGATATGCATATTTGTATAAATCCAATCGAATAATCTGGAAGTTTCGATATATGCGTTGTCCGAAAGCTCTCAAAATCAATTCGTTCTTTAACGGTAAGAACTCCTAATCTTATCTATACTTTCGATATTCATATGTAAGCTAAGTTATGAAAAGACTGAAATCCGCAAATAAGACAATAAGTACATGAATAATTGGAGGGGAATTTCATATCGTGAAAAGATGAATCTGGTCTCCCAAACGGAGATATCTGTGAAAAGATAAATTTGATCTCCCAGATTGAGATATTTGTGAAAAATGAATCTGATTTTCCAGATAGAGATATTTGTGAAAAAAATCTAATAGAAATTCCTTTAAAAGAATCGATAATCGTGAAATTAGGATCCGTATTCATGTTTTTGATGGGTAACACCCCCAAGCATGTCACTAGTGTGACAGTGGAAGCTCAAAGGAATTATCCTGACCGCTTGTTTTAGCGGGTGATGTTAGGGACATGCCTTAGGACGTTACAGCGGTAATTGAGGATGACTCCGTCCATGGAGTGATACGTGGTCCGCTATTCCTTGGGGCGTTAAAATCTGAAGGATAGAAATCTGCGTCTGACCTACTTTCAGGAGGTATTACTGTAACTAATCCCACTAGAAGGGATACTACTGTTCTGTTTCTGGCCCCTGATTATGTACGAAATACAATCTATCCTCAATTATTTGTTTCATTTGACTAGTAGGGTTTACTAGCTTGGGTCTGCAAAGATGAATAATTATACTTATGTATATTTTATCCAAGCATGCCTAATCAAATTCTGTATACACATTCCTTTCCTGTTTACGTGTATCTTTTTGGCTAAATTCTGTTATCATTATTTATTGCACTGAGTTGATGTACTTGCCGAGCTATTAGCTCACTTTTACCTTTATTCTTTCTAGATGAGAGTTACGAGTTGACATCCGATTAGTTAGAGTAAGGAAGAAGATAAGTTAAAGAGATTGGTTGGACTCTGAGGATTTATAGTTTTATATATGTTTAATGTAATAGAATGAAAATAGTTAAGATAGATTTATATTGGATAATGGAATGTGGCATGATATGTTATGTATTACTGTAGATTTTGTCATGCTTCCGCAGGTGGTTAATATATCTAATTTTGCTTCCACTATTACTTGATTTTGGATTTGTTTAGGCCTAGATGATATCTTTATTTAGATCTAATATGGTAGTTGTGAATACTATGTTGGAGCCATGGACGATATACCATTTATCGATCCTGTGTATGTATTGTGTTAAATGTTAAAGTCTGCGGATTTATATGCTTATATAGATTTTAATTAAACATGTTGTATAAATGGTTTTTTGGTCCAATTACAAAGAAAACTCCATCAAAATTTCTGCATAATTTAATATTTTAAAATTTTGGGTATTAGTTTTGTTTATTTATTAACGGAGATTATTAGAAAAAAATAATTTATTTTGTCACAGAGAAAGGGGTGCGCATGAAGCACGAGAGGGAAGGCCCATTCGGGTACCTGAGAGCATCCTTTTAAAAAATCTGCTTGGAATAAAGTCAAAATAATTATCTACAACCTCTTTTCTTGATTTGATTTAATATCTGATATATTTTAGACACTATTTAAAATTTTTATTAATATGCAAGTATTTTTATATACTTGATTTATTTACTTTGGACAATCACGTGCGGTTCATTGGCTAATATGGGGGTTTCTAGTACGGGTTTTATAATTTCAAAGAGTTTAATATTTTTCTGAAAGCCTGAATAATTTATTGAACACTATATATGTTTATATTAATATATGTATACAAAATTATGCATAAAACTTGTATAGGCCATGGATTTTCACATACATATGTCAGGTTGTGGTTACTACATTTAGATTTGGATATTCTGGCCAACTCCCGATGGGAAGATATTTATTATTTAGAAATTCCTTTTCGCCGGCAGGAAAGGCTTAGAGTAGTGACCATTTCCATTTAAATGATTTGATTTGACCTTATAAAATATTTAAACAACCTAATATATCTGATAAATTTAAGGATTACACTCAAAGTTACAGGTGATAAAATATAGTGAGCAACCTTACCCATGGGAGATAGAGTATATGGGTGACCAAACATGTTCGCTTAATTTGTATTTGATATGGCCTAAGACTATCAGGAGTATGTGAAATCATTCCTCAAACTAATCTTTAAATAATAGAAACTCAAATTTAATACATGATTTGTATTCTTACATAGAATTGTATTGGACTTTGACTTGAATTTCATCAATTTTACCCACAAATGGGCCTCGATATGTCTCATACAAATGATTTTGACTATACGCTTTGAACCGAACATTTAGATTATCTGTTCCGACGCTGTTTCAACTTCTGCGCATGCTATTGGATCATCCGATTATTGAATTTTGTCTCAAATCACGAGCTGATTAGGTATTGGATTTAGACTTGGACTTAGATTGGACTTTAAAATTGGCTATTTGCCTATTGAAAATGATTCGAATCACATCTATTTTGTTTATATATATATACATATAAATCCCGATGATGAATATTTTCTAATTTAGACATTTGTTTTAAATTTGGATATTTAATTTGAGTACGAGATTATTATTGAATTTTAGATCATGTATTTTTATTAGATTTATTATACCAACGATTTGGATTTATTCTATTATTTGATTGGATAATTATTCATTTGACAATCCCTCTGATTTATTGAACTCATTTTATTTAAATATGATACTTGTTGAGTATTAGGCTCATATTTTCTATTTTGTCCTTTTAGATAAAGGATTGAGCCATATTGTAGGAAGAGGATCGAGTTTTGGCACGGCATCATATTTCCTGGTGAGTTTCATATTTATTTAAATAAATAGTATTGATCGTATTTGATTTATGGATGGATTCTATTGGATTGTCTTTGATGGTTGGAGTCAGCCGCTTGTGAGTTTTTAGATTACGTATTGAGATTTCATGGGTGAATTTCTTTTTGTAGATGTGTTGTTGTTCTGATTTGATTTTTTTCCTTATGACTGTTTGACGTAGGTAATGATTATTTCATCCGTACGGTTATCCAATGAAATCTTGAGTAGGTTATTTTTGGTTCCCATTATTGTATTGGTATATCACACCTAGATTTTGGGATTCAGCATCATTTATTGAATTTCTTTGAGATTTTAAATTTTAAAATTAATTAATTATTTATTTAATTGACTTACTTGGTTTGGGTTCGTGGCAGAAGTGGTATTAGAGAAAATTCATATAAAAAGGTATTTTAGGTAAATAATTGATTGAATATTTAGACATAATAAGTATTGCTTTTGGTTGATAATATAAAATTGAGTTGTAAAGGCTTAGGTTTGAATCAGAAGGTCGAGTTGTAGAGGTTTGGGTTTGGATTGGAAGGATGATCATCTGATCATGATGAATCGTGCAAGCGACATAATGAATGGATTAATTTAATGGGAGAAGGAGGATTTTGTTTGGTTTCGTTGGATATGTGGAGATTTTGTTGGGTTTTGTGACTTTGGAAGAGAAGTAATGGCCTTAGGTTGTACCAATCTGAAACCTCGCAATGTAGAAGGAAGTTTTGGCTAGCAAAGAGACAGGTGATGGAGCAGTCAATCTGAAATCTCATAGGATATAAGTAGATTTTAACCGGCAGAATAGTCAGTAGTGGAGTGGAGATAATGAGGGGTAAGAGTAAAAGTATTTGTATATGACTGTGGTGGTCTGGGACCCCCGGGTGGGTCGATAGATGGTAATGATGGCCGAATAATTATAGGCAAGCCAATGGCAGGTCTTCTAGTGCCTTATCTTGGGACTAGAAAAATGAGATCGCTTGGTATGTCTATTCGGAGACATTCGATAAAATTGTATAGAGAAGATTGGCATGGCTCTGTACCAGGATGGCACGCACAAAGCGAGAAGTGATCATTGTGTCTGAGGGAATGAAGATTCTTTAAGATTGAAAGTCGCTGATAAAGATGAAGAAGCACATGTCAAGTCAACTCATTTTTCTTTGTAAGAGAAGCTGTAGAGTTTGGTAGACAACCCCTACTAGAAGAAAGGATAAGGAGTGCAAGTTTGATTTTGTTGGCAGTGATAACGCTGATTGTGTAGCGGTTTGAAACTATGGTTGGAGTGAGAGGAACACTCAAGGGTTGTCCAGTCCCACTCATCGCTGTGATCAGGTGGATAATTGGCCCCATAAATCTTTCATTGTTGAAGAATTGATGGACGAAAAGTACAAAATTTAGCCTCCTAAAGCAATACTCAGGAAGATGTTAAAAAATCTAAAAGTTTTGCTGAAGCAAAATAGTAAATGAGGACTTTAAAATTCAATTTTGAAGCAGTCAGTGTTGTTTCGACTCCAGACTCATGGCAAGAAACTGGACCAGGCCCTGTTGATCGAGTAGGAGCAGCTTCGGGAGAAGCATTTTTAGAAGAAATTAGAGTATTGGAGTCAAAGTTCGAAGGGTAGACTACTTTATCCTTCAAAGAATAAGCTAAAGGAAAGTCAAATGAAGCAAAGTCTTCCTCCTTGAGGTTCAGTTTGTGAGGTCAGCCTACAAATTCTGTTGGAGAATCTTGCAGAATAAGTTTATTTTCATTAGATGAAGCTAAATGAAGGGGCACTCTATACCTTACATCACGAATCGTCTTCACCAGCTAAGTGGTGTGAGAGTTTGGAGTTGGCATAAAACTTACGTTGCCACAAATCAGGATTAGAGGAAGTTCTTCTTCAATGTTCGAAGGCAAAATTTGAGGATACACCCGAAATCTACCTTAGTTACCCTATTTCATATGGAAAGCTACCTTGGTTTTCCTCTTTTATGTCTATCTCAAAACTGGATTCACTATTTTCGTGCAAAATCATGGGTTTTGGGTGGATTCTCTATTGCACTCTTTGGCATCGGGTGGTTCTCTCTACAACACTAGTTCCGACTCCGAAAAGATAGGGGGTTTCTTCTCTTACCTGCTTGGAACATCCTGTTCTCATAGTTGGGATTCCATTCTAAGGGCAAGAGTATTTTTTTGTTTTTCTTCTTTCTTACTCTTAATCTCCCGAAGTGGGATGTACAAAGTGTTGGAACTTTTCTTAGTGGTTGAGAGTTTTCTTCCGGTGCCCGTCCTCTGGTCGGGTGGGCTTCGCTCGGGGGAGCACCTTCCTTTATCAGGTGTGTGTCCTAAGGTTGATTATAGTTGGATCGTTGCTCCATATATTTTTGTTTCCTTTTGTGTCGTATGTCCACCGTTGTAAGCGTGTTGTACTTTATAAAAAAAAAATTAATGAATGAAACTATTGAGCATTTGTTACTTTCATATTACATGATGTGAATAGTTAAAATGCTTGAATGTTGCTTTCTGTTGTATGATTTTTGACGATCTGATAACTCAGACTTCTAACAAATCAATCTTTTGACAATCTGACTAGGAACAGTGTGACTTGACCAACCGGCTATGGCGTGAATCAATCAAACCTGTCTCGAGTCCGTCAGGGTTGCACGTCATCAGTCTGCAGTGGCCTTGGAAAAGGGGTATGTCAGGGCATCATTATCTGTGCTACGCTGCCAACTTTCAAATCTAGGCCACTGGGCTGTTAGGCTGTCAGTGTTCTGCGAAGGGAGACAAAGTGTCAATCAACATGATTGACCCCATGAACTATCATGCCACGGTGTTCTGCAACATGGGCACGTGTCACGGTCATTATGGAGGTGTGCCCCTTCGATATCCTCAAACAATGCTGCTATTGGGTTAGGGCGTTGATATTTAAACTGTGGGCCTTTGCCACTTCCCACACTTCTGTTTTTGATTTAAATCACTCTGCCCTAATTCGCCTTTCTTGCTTTCCATGGCTCCCCCGAGCATCAATGCAATCCCATCCTTTCTCACTTCCCATGATGCTGGGTCTTTGGATGTCTGATATAATATCTCGAGTGTGATCACATATGTGTTGCTTGCCGACGACAACAGGGCTTGCTACCCATTGCACGAGTTCATCCCCATAGATGAGGTTCATCTGAAGGGAATCTTTCGAATCCCTTTTGCTCAGGAACTATATGAGATCCTGATGTTTCTAGACATTCTAGTTATGTGCCTTCACCTCAATTCCATCTCATATTTGATTTCCTTGTGAGTCTTCTTCTACCACCATGGACATTCCTTGGACGCCCTAATCGTGAAGGTGAGCTTTTGGTTCAACTATAAGACGAATTGGATTTTGTTCAGCTCCCACAGGCAGTATTGAATAAACGGGGGAAACCCAAACTCAATAAAAGGCTAGAAGGATTGGTTCTTTTATTTGTCAGTCCCTTCTGATTGGGCCCCTTCCAATGAATGGGGAAAACTAGAGGCCACCTATGATAGAGATGTCTTAGATTTAAAAGAAACTTTGATGAAGCCGCTGACGGATCTAATGGAGAAGCATTCCTACTACTTCCGTTGAAAGGACTACTCGCTGTATGCAAGGGCGCAGGAATGGGTTGAGTGGGAGTTTTTGACAGATGAGGTAGATGTCACAGCTCTATTGCTTTACAAACCCAAGAGGAAATTGAGGACGTTGCACATCCGTGATTCTCCTAAGAGGGCGGCTAACCTAGCAACGCCTTCTCGTTCCTCCTCCTTTGACTCAAACTTGATCATTGCGAAGATAGTACAGAATGCTTACGAGTCATCAAGGAGGCTGGGGCTCATCGCATCTACCCCGATTCACCAAGCGCTTGAGGAGGCGGTCAGGTTTATCAAGGGCGGTGAGCCCCCTGTTCCTTCTTCTATGAGAATAAGTGACCCTGACATTTGTAGGCTAGGCGAGCCGATCAACGCTCCAACTTTAACCGAGTACGAGCTCCTTGCTGTTATCGCTTCGTCACCCAAAGAACCTGCACCCAACCCTCCTGTTGTTTTTGTTGAGGAGAATCCTAGCAGTGATTGAGTGGCCGAGGCTCTTGCAGAGAATAACGCAGAGGCAGCAGCGGCTGACGAGGTGCCTCTCTTCATCTCCAAGCTTTAGAGGTTTCAAATGTTCCCTCTTCATCTCCAAGCTTTGAGGTGCCCCTAGCGGTCATACGGTACCTCTGTTGGGTTAGAGGACTCTGAACGGGGCTCCGTTGGGACCTTTGTCCACGGAGGAGCCTTCCATTGATGTACGAGTTTGTGTAGCTTCTGGGTTCTGTACCTATTTTTGTCCTTATTTGACCACTTAGTCTTTTGCTTACAACCATAAGAGGTGCCACGCTTGATGGAGACTTGCTTGTGCCAGCAGGAGGCAATGATACACCAATAGGATGCTATGATGCGCTAGCGGAACGCTGAGATCTGTTGCTAGACCCATATGCATGTTGATTCGGCTGTGCTTAAAGAGATAGAAGGCTGACTGAATGTTGCCATTGCTAAGGCTCTACAAAGTCAAGAACGGGCTACTAGCCTCGACCTCAAGTTGTCCAAGTCTCAGGCGAAATCCCAAGAGCCCACAGAGGAGAAATCTCAGGCTCTATATTAGATCGCCTTGCTCAAGGATACACTTCAAGGGGCTGAGCAATAACTTGTTGATTTTCAGGGTGTGTGTGCCCGGCTTAAGGGAGAGCTGAGGACTCGGTTCAATCTAGAGGAAGTCGGCCACATACTAAACGACAGGTTTTGGGACGGTGTTCGCCTCTTGTAATACTTGGATTTCTGTTTGAATTATTTTGAATGTATTTAATATTTTGAATTTATTGGATGTACCATATTAATGATATTTTTATAGATTTTGAAGATTTCAGTTTGGTGTTTTGCACTTGTGGCTCACTGTTGGCACGAGAGAGGTGTAGATTTTCAAATGGATGCGGCCAAGGCACGCCTGAGGCGAGCTCAAGCACCGAGATTACCCGAGAGATTGTGCTCGAGGCACAACTGAGGTGCACTCGAGTGTGAGTCACCTTATAAAAGTGTGCATGGGTTAGAGTTTTACCATTTTTGCATAGCCAAGGCAGAAGGAGAGGAAGAGAGAGAAAGCAGCAATCATGCTACTCAGAGTCTCCTTTTGTCAGATCTAATAAGTATAATGTTATAGCAAGTATTCATAAGCCAAATCCTTGGTCTATTTTCATGTCCGATGATATTTGTATGTATTTTGGAGATTTTTTATACATGCATATTATTTTTATGCACCCTATCCTTTTATTGTGTACATGCATATATATTTTACTGGTTGTTCGGTGGTTTTACACATGTATTTGTAATTTTTGTGGGTTTTGTTATTTATGAAAATCAAAAACAATATACTTATATATTTGTGTATCCGTATGTTATGGAACCATGAACCAGGTCTTCCATAAGTATCCATGCTTGCTATCGTGGGATGAGATCATTACTTTGTGGGACCGCGGCAGTCTAAGACCCAAGGGGTCAATTTGCGATCTAAGATATGTGATATTTCTAGCATCTCTCTTGATGGGAAGACTGTAGTCCCGATAAGAATGTATGTGATATATGTGATCTCCCTTCCACTGGTAGGAATGTTAAGTTGTGATGTAGTCGACCTATCCCATACATTTTAATAAGAATTATCGTAAGGAATTAAAGAAAATTAACATATTCAGATATCATAATATATAAATAAAGCCTAAATTTGCACACAAAGGCATGGGTGGCTAAATATAATAAGCAAGTTCCCGATATATGGGAGACAGAATACATAGATAGCATAGTCTACTAGCCTAAACTGTGGATGGATTGGCTCAAGATTGCCGAGAGTATGCGTAATTATTCCTCAAGTTAGTCTTTTAAATCTTTAGTTCTCTAATTTTGTATATACTTTATATTTCTACATAGATTTACATTGGACTATAATTTGAGATGTATGGATTAGCCCACAAATTGGACGATAGGAATGTCTCATACGTATAAATATGTGTTAAGCTTGGAACACATTTTGATAATATGGTTTGGTTCTGATTTTCTTTGATTTTGCATATGAGATTATGAGATTTGGATTCGAACAATGGTATGTGTCCCAGTAAATGTGGTGACGGTAATGGGTTATACAATGTGACCTCAGATCACGATGTGCTATGGTAAGATATGATATCATCTATGAAATTTAACCGGATTGTAATTTATTATGATTATGCCTCGAAGGGTTTGATACAGACGATGGCTTAGTACGAGACTATTCTTTGATTTTTAGGGATTTTATGGAGCTTGTGGTTTATTTTATATGATTGTTATATGAAATCTTTTCTCTCTGATTTATATATATTATTTTATATATACGATGATATTTGCTTGGCTTTATACTCATGTTTTCAAGTTTTATGCATTCAGACTATGGTTTGGATACGCTTGCAGGAGTTTAGACATGATTTGACATGGTATATCTTTATCGGTGAGTAAAGATATTTATGTTGGTTATATTCTAGATTTTAGAGACGCATTGTAGTTGTTGTATTGGCTGGATGAGGGCCTTGGACCATGTATTTGGCATTTTGGAGCCATTATATTATGTTAATGAGTTATTATTAGGTTTGGATTCCTCTCTTGTAATATTTGGATAACAGATCTCATTTTATGATATCTGAATTTATATCCGATGAGATCCTGTACGGGTTATAATGCATTAGGTCATAGTATGTATGGTTTGTCGCACTTGGGTCAGGTATTGTCGTGTTAATGTTATTTATTGAAATTTTATATTATTATGGATTATTATTACTAACCTACGTATATATTCTTGGGTCATGACACCTTTGTAGGCGGATTGCATTTTTGGTGGCTCCCAACTTTCCTATCGGTTTCTTCAACATGAGGAACACCGATGCTAGATGTCAATCCGACTTGATGGATTTCTTGGAGAGAGGAGTGGAGCCTTCCCATCCTTAAGATTGTCACCTATTCGAGCCGTAGGTATAGGCAGTATTTTGTATCTTTGAGGTAGATGGATGCTCCTTAATGTATATTTTGATTGTTTAATTAATCAACTAGACCGTTTTGGTCATTGTCGCCAATGTTTCTTTGTTCATGATGAGTTTTTTTATTTAACATTTCTTTATTTGGTGGTTAAGCATTGTTGTTATCGACGTCTTGTTTGGTTTGGACATATTGGTCCGGTTGTGCTCGTTCCCACAGGTGGAAGCTGTAACACATCGACTTTCTGGGGTGGTGCTCTTTCCTGTGGGAGGACATCGTAGCACGAATGTTTGTGAGCCTCACTGAGGCCGATGGAGCATAGTTGCTATGGTTGTCGGGCTCTGGCAAAGTCTAAGCCATCGTTTGCATGGAATATTCGCGCTCAGTCCTATTAACAGACGTCATTGGTTTTGTACATTTGGTTTTAATCTGCCGACTATCATTAACTAATGGTGCTCTCTCTTTTGGACAGATGTCGTCACATACATATTGGTAAATCCTCCTAAGGTTTTTGTGGTCGTGCTTTTGGGCAGGTCCAACTTTAGTCCGCAAGCTTCTAGGCTGTAATGCCCGACCTTGTGTAGGTCACTTGGTTGTTTGGATTGAGGTTTAGAGTTTTACTTTGTTTGGGTCGCTTAGTAGCTAAACCTAGGTTTTTAACCGGGCCGTCACCAGTTGTGTTGCAGGTGAAGGCATTCACCCGATTTAGGGGTAATTTAAGTCATTTGATTTTACGTGATGACATGCAAACATTCATATGAACAATTAAATAAATAGTTATTTTATTAATTGAAACGTGCTACACAATATAAACAATCCGCGTGATGTATGCTGGACTTACCGATGTTTGGTGAGGAATTATTGATAGTATTTTTGAGGTGGATCTCATTCCATGTCCTCGGGACCAATTCACCATTTTGAGTGTGTAGCTTATACGCACCACTACGGAGAATTGCTCAGATGAGGAATGGCCCCCTCAAATCGGGAAAAGTTTGTTCCTGTTAGTGTTCTTACCCATTACCTCTATACTCCGTGGAATTAGGTCATCTACCTCGAATTGGCGTGCTTTCACATTCTTATTGTAGTACTGAGCGATCCGTTACTGATAAGACGTCGTGTGTAATTTAGCTGTATTTCAGACTTTTTCGAGCAAGTCAAGATACTTTCTGAGTTGTTAGGAATTGTTGAGTGGGTTAAAACTTTTGACCTTGAGGTTGGATAGTCCAATCTAGACCAAGATGACCGCTTTAGTCTTGTAGCACAAGTTGAAGGATGTCTTAAGGGTAGGTTTCCTCGGTGTTGTCCGATATGACCACAGTACGAAAGGGAACTTGTCTTCCTAAGAGCTCTCGGTGTCTTCCAGCTTTGTCTTCATCCTATGTAAAAGCATTCAATTGTTACTTCCACTTGCCTGTTCGCATGTGGATAGGCGATAGAAGTGTCAACCAGCCTTATTTCCGAACTATGCAGTACTTGGTGAAGAGCTTGCTAATGAATTGGGTTTCATTATCGGTAACTATGACATCAGAAATCCCAAACCTACATATAATGCTCTGCCGAATGAACTTGGTGGCATTTTGCTCAGTTATCCATGCCAGTGAAAAGGCTTTGACCAATTTCATGAAGTAGTCAATGTCGAGTATGATGAACTTCCTCTGCCCAAAAGCAATAAGTAATGGGCCGAATATGTTGAGCCCCCACTATGCGAACGACTATGATGATTGTAGGGCCTACAGTTCCATGTGCAGATGATGAGGAATGGTGCCGTGGACTTGGCAATTATTGCATTTCTTCATGAACTCTATGGTGTCCTGCTTCATCTTTGGCTAGTAATAGTCTTGTCACATGACTTTGAATGCCAAGTTTTTGCCTCTGATGTGTGACCCGTAGATTTCGAGGTGCACCTCACTCAACATGTAGTCAACTTTTTCTGGCGTGCGACACTACATGTAGGGATAGAGTACCCTCATCGGTACAACTTTTCATCCATGATGGTGTACCAGCCTATTGTCCTTTTTGTGCACTTGGCTTCCTCTAAATTTTCCAATAGAAAGCCATCAGTGAGATACCGTCTGTATGAGATCATCCAGTTTTCATTGTTTGAGATATGTAACACCTCTCACTCTGGCTTCTCTATGCTTGGGGAGGTAAGAACTTCTTGCATGTCTTGAGTGTATTACTTGGGATTATCGGTTGCTGCTAATTTTTTCAATTGATTGGCCTTTTAGTTGTCCTCCCTCGGAATGTAGGTTTTCTTGACCTTGTCGAATGTTTGGGTTAGGCCTTTCACTCTAACGAGGTATTTCACGAGCATAGAGCTAGACGTCTCAAAATTTCCAAAGACTTGGTTAATGATTAGTCTTGAGTCACTGTAGACGGTCAGATTCTTCATCGAGCATTCCCTTGCCAGCCTGAGTCTGGTTAGTAATGCTTCAAATTCAATGAAATTATTGGTCATTGGTAATCCAAGAGTCATCGAGTATTTCTTTTCCGACCCATCTAGAGTCCTCAAAACCAAGCTTGCTCCACTCCGGGACTGAGTTTGTGATCCGTCCACGTGTAATATCCAGGTTAGAGCATTTTCTTTATGGTTGGTTCCTTCACTTCAATTGAGGGCATCTAGAATTAAGGTGGTTGTTTTGACTATAAAATTCACAAAGGCCTGGAGTTTCATGGCCGACCACAGTTGAAACTTTATGTCAAACTCGTCAAACTTGATGGCCCATTCAACTAGTCGGCCAAATGTATTAGGTCTCTACAAGATCCCTTTTAGTGGTTGATCTATCAGGACGATAATCTTATGCACTTGGAAGTATCGTCGTAACTTTCAGGTGGAATAGAACAACGCCAAAGCAGTCCTCTCAGTGTGCGAGTAACAAGTCTTGGTGTCTGTAAGGACTTTGCTAACGTAGTAGATCGATTGTTACATCTGGGGCTACTCTCTGATTAGGATTGAACTTAGAACCATATCTCAAATGGCTAGGAATAGGTATAATTCTTTGCCTACTTGTGATGGCGTTAGGAGTGGAAGGTTAGCGAGGTACTCCTCTAGTTCTTCGAAGGCTACTTGGCAGTCCACCTTCCACCGATAGCCGCTTGCCTTTATTTCTCTCAGAGTCTTGAAGAAAGGAAGATACTTCTCTGCTGACTTCGCCAGGAACTAGGAGAGTGCTACGAGCCTCCCGGTGAACCATTGGACCTCCTTCACAATTCAAGGTAAGACCACATTTGCCAAGTCAGTTTGAGTACTGGACCTCCCGTATGAAACCTGCATCGAGTAGCTTCTTCACCTTCTTGCGTATGGCAATTAACTTTTTGATGGAGTGGTTTTTCTCTTTTACTTGACGGGCTTCTGATCGGTATCGAGGTCCAACTTGTGAACCATTACTCTGGTGAGTATCCCTAGCATGTTAGTGGACGTCCACATAAAGATATCAAAGGTTAGATGGAGGAAAGTTATCAGCTGGTCACATAGTTGACCCGTCAATGAGGTCTTGATCTGTATAAATTCCTTAGACTCATCGTGATTCAGAGGGTTCTGGTTAGTCAACTCACCAGACTATACCTATTGCAGGGTCACTTCATCCTGAAGATTGAAATCTTTAGACAACTGTTTGGGAGTCGCCCAAGTAACTTTAGATAAATAGCACATATGGCTAATGATCTAATCGCCTAGAACCTCCTCCATATTGCATGCCATTGAAAACTTCATTTTTAAATGTGGGATCGATGTCACTATCCCGAATACTGTTAGACAAGGTCAACCAAAAATAGCATTGTAAACTGAGGGTAGGTCAACCATTAGGAATGTGAGCATATGGGATGTCGCTTTTGGATATGTTCCTAGTGTGACATCCAGTCGAATGGCCCCTTGGACCGAAACGGGTTCATTATCCAGTCCGTATAGGAGTCCATTGGCTAATTTTATCTAATTTTTTTAAGTTCAAACTTAAAGTAGGCTTCGAGATATAGTAAATTTTTTGAGCTTTTATTATCAATAAAAACTCATTTCATTTGTTAGTCAATCATACTGTCCAAAAAGAGCGCGAATACAACTAAAAAGTCAGAATAGGGAGTTATTACATGTACCATATTATTATCTGTAAAACTAATGATATTATTACTAACTCTTACCCTCAGCTTCTTGCTACTGGAAGCTTTTTCGGGCGGTCCAAGGTATTGCTCTTAGTTAGTCTCATAGTCACCATGTTGATAACCTCGACCACAACCTGATTCGTCGGTTGCTGCTACTGCACCAGCTAAACTTCTCTCACTCTACCAGGTGTTACCTCGAGTGCTACAAGAATCTGGTCTAGTGCCCTTTTTGGACGAGGCCTTTATCTCTTTCTGTAGCATTTGACAGTCATCAGTATTATGACCTGAAGATTGATAGTAGAAGTAATATTTAGACTGATCTCCTCCCTCTGGGCAATTTGGCTATTTTGGCCACTTCAAGCACTTCCTGTCTCGGATCTGCATGAAAATGTTAATTTAGGAGTCATTCAAAGGGGTTAAGTGCAGGGGTCTGAACTCCGTTTGAATCCCTAAGTCTTTCTTGGGCTATTTCCTAGGATCTCAGGAGTTAGTGTTGTCTCTATTCCTCTTTTTCCCATTTGCTGATCCTTGGGGAAGATAGTCTATGCACTTTGATTGCTTCATGTCATTGGCCTTCTCTATGGTAATGTATGCTTGGGTGATGGTTTCAACTTTTTCAAAGGTCTGGGGATCTAGATAGACCAGGTGCTTGAAGAAGTCGCCTAACTACAAAGTCCTTTCAAAGACGTTCAGCTTCACCTCGTCAATGAGTTTAGATATCTTTTGGGTCTTGTCGTTGAATTGGGCAAGGAAACCCTTCAGGCTTTTGCTTGGTCCCTATCAAATGTGGATAAGGTGATAAGGTTGCTTCTCCTCCCTTCAGCTAGAGGCGAAATGTGACAGAAAATTGTCGGCTAATTCTTGGAATGTCCGTATCGAATTTTGCTGTAGATGGTAGAATCAAATTCAAGCATCACTCTTGAGGGTTAGAGGGAAGCATGGACAAACGGCGGCGGCGTCGAGGCCTTGGAAGCCTAGAAGTGCGAATGTGATCCGGATGGTACATAGAATCAAAACTTTTATTGTAGGGTTCTAGGGTCAACATCTTGAACTTGCGAGTGGTTACATCCAGATCTCCCTTGTAAATGGTTACATTCTCAGGTTAGCGGAGTGTCTGTTCACATTTCCTTTGAACACTTGCTACTCGATCTTCCTCATTCTCTCTTCCATTTGAGAGGAGGACACAATCCTTTTGATGTTAAGGAAGGTCAAAAACTTCGAGTGGTTCAGAGATATGTGCTTGACTGGGTAGCTATGGGCCCCCTCGGCCGTGTGCTGTAAGAGACATCTTCCTGGGCCTAGGGCCTCCAGTCATTACGGAAGCAGTGCAGATTTCACTGCTCAGGGCTTTCATCCAATGCTCCGTGGTTCAGTCGTCCTTCTAGCCGCATATGGGCCCTGTTGCTTGTGGCCACTCAGGCCTCAAGGTCATCAGGCCATTGGGTCTTCTTGGTGGGGCATCTCTTCCTCCAGTTTCTCCTCTTGGAAGCTGAAGTCTAGGAGGATGGAGCCCCCTGTTGTTGACTGTCCAGGCAATTATATAAGGTCTAGAGCAGTTTGGACATGGTGTCCATCTAAGCAGCGAGCGTTCGCACGTTAAGGGCCGATTGTTTATCCCCATGACTACTTGTGGAGGGGCTGCCGCCATGGGAGATGAGGTCTTTGGCAGGTGCATTGGTTCATGCCTTCGTATTGACCATGTTTGCTTGCTTTGGTTACAAATGGGCCCTCTCATCAACGATTCCCATTGACAGCACCAATGATGAGTCCAAGGATTTGGATCATCATACGAATTAGGGAGCCAGTCGATCTTGCCCAATTGTTTGAACTGGAGTGGGTCCAGTCTTTATCCATGGGAACTCGGATCCTATACACCATAAAGAACAAACAAGAGGTTAGAGGATGATAGATATCACTCCCTAATATAACCTCTGACGCTCAAGTCAGTAATCCTTCTTCAACGGTGAGAAAGATAGCAAAATGTAGAGCATGTGGATGCAAACAGGCTAGGGGGGATTGAGTGTGTCATGGGGGGTAGGGCTTCGAGAGGTACGTTCGATGGGAAGTGGCTTTAGGAAGTGTGGGCTCTTTAGGAATGGCGACTTTAGTTTGGATATACTCATATGTGATGGCTTAGAGTTGCCGGCCCAAAATACAGTCGTATGATGTTCAAATTAGATTTTGGATTTGTATCGGCTGTGGGTGTACGGTGGTTTTGGTATATGTGGCAAGTTACTGGATTTTATATGAGATTATACTCTGGTTTATATGCAGAGTTTTATTCATAATTATGTTTCTTGAGCCTTCAACTCACGTTTTCTATTTTCTTTCCTTCAGAGTAGAAGGCCTAGATCTACAGCAGAAGTTGGGCAAGATTTGGTGTAGGATCTCATTCTCTTGGTGAGTATTTTATCCTTATGGCTATTTAGGAGTAGGTTATTGTTATTTTCTATGAACGGGTGTCCAATGAGGTCCTGTGAGGTTTTTTTTAATTTATCACTCCTGTATATTTAGTTTATTATACCCGGGTTTAGAATTTATAACAACAACAATTGAAATTTAATTAAGAATTTTTTTGTTCAACTTGGTCCAAGTTTGTGACAGAAATGGTATTAGGGATAAGTCGTAAGGAGGAATTTGTCTGGTTTCTATGGTTATGTGAAGGTTTTGTTAGGCTAATCCGAAACCTCATGGGGTAGGAGGTTTTGGTCGGCAGGAAGATAGGTGATGGAATGGATAAGTCCAAAACCTTACAGCATAAAAGGAGGTTTTGGTTGGCATAGAATTAAGAGGTGGAGCGGAGGTGATGAAATGTAAGCCCATAGTTTTGCAAAAATATTTTCTTACTCGGTAAACACGGATGGTTTCTTCAAATGACAAGTTGGGAATGATCATTGTGTCTGAATGAGAGAAAGAAGATTCGTCCTAATAGGAAACCATAGGTAAAGATGAAGAAGCTCATGGCAAACCAACTTGTTCTCTTCGTAAGGATCAAATTTCGAATTAAGCTCCTATCTGTGAAAGAAGCTCTTGTGAAGATTAGAGATGAAGTCCTTTCTGGTAGAGCCGTCATGAAGTTGGACGTGATCAAGTAAAGCCTTAGCTAATTCAATGAAAGATCAGGAGCAAATGAAGTTATCAGCAGCTATAGTGGAGCTAGAGTGATCCAAGTATGAATGGGACGTTGAAGATTCTCCATTTAGCTAAATGACGAGTGATAATCTGTCTCATGACTAAAGAAAGAAGCCGAGAAAAAGAAAAAGCCTTTGAGATTTTATTTCAGGTCTACCTTAAACAGCAAAGGATTTAGTGGCCATCTAGATCAAGACGGTTTAGCAGATGAAGACGGCTCATTGCTTGCCGAGATTTGAGGCAGATGATGGTTTAGCTGATAATGGATTAGCTGATAAAGTCAACTCATGGCTTGTTGATCAGAATGTCATTCCTAAGATTGGCTAACGGCATATTATTGAGATGAGAAATTACAGCGTATTCCAGTTTTGAGGTTTTTGATTGTAATCTGAGGCAGATGATTGATTAGAATTGCGCAGCAAAAGTATGTAGGCATGGTCAATATTCATAAGATTTAATTTGAAATTTGAAGCAAAATATCAGACAAAAGATCAAACTTGCAATCTGATTCAAGATTCGATGTGGATGGTCAGATGTTTTTTAAGGCATATTGAAGAAGTGAATAGGAAGCGTGCAAATAAAGTTCAGGAGAATACCCCTGGTCGTTTTGAAGTTTGGATTGCATAAATTTCGAGAATGAAATTTTTATAAGGAGAAGAGAATATAACATTCAAAATTTTTGTTTAATTTGGATTTAATTGGATTATAAAAGAAAATAGAAATA